>CAUYQU010019912.1:0-173307 GCA_963574635.1 Cheracebus regulus
GCTTCCAATTGCTGTTCTCCTTGTGGGGATGGGACCAGCCGAGCCCGACTAAAAGGACACCCAGTCCCGTATACTCCGCACCAAGAAGCGCCGCGTTGGCCAAGAGTCACGCTGGTGACCCGTGTGGCTCCTTCGCCGGGAATCTCCCAGTTTGTGGGCATCAAAAATTCGTCTGCAATTGCAGCATCCACTCACTGTCTGCGCTTTCACTGGGAGCCACAATCCCGAGCTGCTGCTACACGGCCATCTTGGATCTCTCTCCGCCCGGTGATGAAGTTTTTCTGTTTCTTAGTTTCCCTTTTGGCGGACACCCCTTCCCCACAGACCCGGACCTTCCCGGGTTCACTGTGCTTGCTGTGAAACTCTCAGTCCCCAGTGCTTCCAATTGCTGTTTTCCTTGTGGGGATGGGACCAGCCGAGCCCGTCCGTCCCGTATACTCTGCACTGGGAAGCGCCGCGCTGGGGCACCGGCAAAACAGCCGTGCCGGCCAAAAGAGTCGCGCTGGCTACCCGTGCGGCTCCTCTGCCGGGAATCTCCCGGTCTGTGGGCAACAAAAGTTCGTCGGAAAGTGCGGCGTCCACTCGTTCTCTGCGCTTTCACTGGGAGCTACATTCCTGAGCTGTTGCTAATCGGCCATCTTGGATCTCTCCGCAGAACCGCATTTATTGAGCAGCTCTTGTGTGCCCCATCCTGGCCTAAGCTCTGGCAGCCAGGTGAAACTCCTTGCTTATATGGATGGAGAGATGAGAAACAAAATGAGGATGTTTAGTGTGGTAGTGAAAAGGGCTCAGAAGAATTAATATGGTAAAAATGGCCCTGATGGCTGGGCATGGTGACTCACACCTGTAATCCCAGCACTTTTTAGGAGGCCGACATGGGTGGATTGCTTGAGATTAGAAGTTTGAGACCAGCCTGGACAACATGGTGACCCCTGTCTCTACTAAAATACAAAAATTAGCCGCAAGTGGTGGTGGCTGCCTGTAATGCCAGCTACTTGGAGAGGTTGAGGCAGGAGAATCACTTGAACCTGGGAGGCAGAAGTTGCAGTGAGCTGAGATTGCACCACTGTACTCCAGCCTTGGCCACGGAGTGAAAATCTATGTTTAAAAAAAAAAAAAAAAAAGGCCCTGCTACCCAAAGCATTGTACAGACTTAATACAGGCCCTATCCAAATTACCATGACATTTTTCATAAATAGAAAAAACATCCTGAAGTTCACATGGAGCCACAAATAGTCAAAGCCATCTGGAGGCATCACACTACCTGACTTCAAAATATACCACAACCGCTATAGTAATCAAAACAGGTACGTAGACCAATGGAACAGAATAGAAAGCCCAGAAATACAAATGCATGCACCTACAGCCACATGACTTTCAACAAAGGTGCCAAGAAGACACAGTGAGCACAGGACAGTCTCATTAAGAAGTGGTGCTGGGGAAATGGTATACCCATGTGCAGAAGAATGAGGCTAGACCCCTCCATCCCACCATACACAGACATCAACTCAAGATGAAATAAAGACCTAAATGCAAAACCTGAAACTAGGAAACTACTGGAAGGAAACAGAGGGGAGATGCTTCATGATGTTGGACTGGGTAAGGGTTTTTTGTTTGTTTTGTTTGTTTGTTTTTTTTTTTTTTTGAGATGGAGTCTCGCTCTGTCACCAGGCTGGAGTGCAGTGGCGTGATCTCAGCTCTCTGCAACCTCCGACTCCCTGTTTCAAGCGATTCTCCTGCCTAAGCCTCCCGAGTAGCTGGGACTACAGGTGTGCACCGCCACGCCCAGCTAACTTTTTTTTGTCTTTTTAGTAGAGATGGGGTTTCACCATGTTGGCCAGGCTGGTCTTGAACTCTTGACCTCACCCCGGCCTCCCAAAGTGCTGGGATTACAGGCGTGAGCCACCGTGCCCCGCCTGTTTTTGTTTTTTGAAACAAGGTCTTGCTGCTGCAGCCTTGCCTGGGCTCAAGTGATTCTCCAGCCTCAGCCTCCCAGGTAGCTGGGACTACAGGTGTGCACCACTACGGCTGGCTAAGTTTTGTGTTTTTTTTATAGAGAGGGGATCTCACTCTGTTGTCCAGGCTGGCCTGAAACTCCTGGGCTCAAGCCATCTGCCTGCCTCGGCCTCCCAAGTCCGACTTCCCTATCCGTATGACAGATGACACTGATGAAGAAGAAGTTGGTGATGTTAAGGAGCCATCTGTCATCTATGCCAAACTTCTCTTGTTCACAGACCCTTGAGCCTCTGATTCTCACTCAGGTGCTTCAGCAATACAATGGGGAACCAGTAACTTGCACTTACTGAGTAGCTCGCACGTATTGCCAGGCACTAAGTCTCTTCTACTTGTATCAACTGACGCATTGGATACTCACAGCCCCACAAGGTAGATATAATTATTATACATGAGGTAATTGAGGCAGGGAAAGGGATATATCAATTAGCCCAAGATCCCAAGATCACACGGGTGATAGGACCGGCCTTCACAGCCAAGTGGTCTAATTCCAGAACCCACTCTTGTTTGTTGGAATGCTAAGTGTATTTCCTTTCTTTTCCATTTCTTTTCTTTTTCCTTCCTCCCTGCTTTCCTTCCTCCCTCCTTTCCTTCTTCCTTCCATTCCTTCCTTCCTTCCCTCCCTCCCTCCCTTCCTTCCTTCCTCCTTCCCTCTCTTGCTCTCCCTTCTTTTTTTCTTTTCTTTCTTTTGCAATCATGGCTCACCACAGCCTTGATTTCCTGGGCTTATTTGATCCTCCCACCTCAGCCTCCTGAGTAGCTGGGACTACAGGTGTGTAACACCATGCCTGGCTAATTTCATTTTTTATTTTTAGTAGAGATGAAGCCTCACTATGTTGCCTAGGCTGGTCTCAAATTCTTAGACTCAAGCAATCCTCTCACCTTGGCCTCTCGAAGTGCTGGGATTACAGGCGTGAGCCACCGTGCCTGGTCTGGAATGTTAAAATGTAAAACCAATAGGTAACATAGTAGTTTCTTGAAATAACAGGTGGAGAAAATTAGTGCCCACTGATTCTAGATAGGATCATGTGCTTTGTGTTCACCTCTGTAAGTCCAGGGAACACTATAGGTGTCACTGTAAGAATTTAAGAGCATCTATTTTCTCATCTGAACCTCCAGAAAGAAAGGACTCTGAGGTGAGAGAATTGCAAGCCGGAAACAGCTTCTGGAGCCTAACAGAGCTTCCTGCATGCATTGAATTGTGCTATGGGTGAGAATGAAGCTTCTTAATTCAGCTATGGAAAAAAAGAGGAGGAGAGACACAGACAGACACAGGGAGACACAGACACGGGAGAAAAGCCACACGACGACAGAGGTAGAGGTTGGAGCGAGGCATCTACAACCAAGGAACTCTGAGGACTCTGGCAACGCCCAAAGCTAAGAGGAGGCCCTGGAACAGTGTCCCCTGAAGGCCTTGATTTTGAACTTCTGGCCTTCAGAACTGTGAGAGAAGTTTCTGTTGTTGTGAGCAGCCACAGGACACTCATACACGGGCCTCCCCAAGACCCCTGCACAAGCCTTTACTCCCAGGGCTCAGCTGTTGGGGGACTTCCTTGTCCCAAGCTGTTTCACTGAGTACTGATTTTCCCCCATGGTACCGGTGTCATGTTCGATAGCAGAAGCTGGTGGACAGGGAATTCACAGACACGAATTTACAATTATTTTGGGATAGCAGGATGTCTCTCCAAGAAGGGCCAGTTATCTTGGCATGGACTTTGGTTCAATCTGGACTCATTCATCTTTATGGTTCAGAATGTACTTGGACACCAATGCAGCAAGGGCATGCTGCGATTCTTCTGCCTGCTGTTTTCGATTTTTTTTTTTTTTCAGACAGAATCTCACTCTGTCACCCAGGCTGGAGTGCAGTGATGTGATCTCAGCTCACTGCAACCTCCACCTCCTGGGTTTAAGCGATTCTCCTGCCTTGGCCTCCCAAGTAGCTGGGATTACAGATGTGTGCCACCACACCCGGCTAATATTTGTATTTTTAGTAAAGACAGGGTTTCACCATGTTGGCCAGGCTGGTCTTGAACTCCTGACCTCAAGTGATCCACCCACCTCAGCCTCCCAAAGTGTTGGATTACAGGCGTGAGCCACTGAGCCCGGTCTGATTTGTCTTTCGCTGGTTTTGGAAGCATGGACTCTGCTGCTTTGAATGACTTTGAAGCCATTTTTGTCCTCTCTTGACAGCCTTCCTGGAAAATGCATCTTCTGGTGCGGCCAACTTGAAAAGGGAAAGAGAAATCCAGTGAAGTGTGGGGGTGTGGTCTTTGTGGCATCGCCAGGATGGCTATTGGCAAGTCTTGGCCACAGGATTGCCTTCCTGGCTCTTCCGGTCTCAAGCTAGGGTGGGACCATGGGGCATGGACGTGCACAGGTGCAGTTGTTCAGGGATGCAGCATGTGTGTGGACAACCCCCATCTGGGCACCGGGGAAGGAGAGCTAAGCAGATCCCCGGCACAGTTAGTGCCTGAAGCATATCTTAGTTCATCGTGTTCCTACTCAGCTATTTCCTTTATATAGTCCTTTATATATAATCATGTATTAATTTATAGTCGGAACAATTAGTACCTGAAGAATATCTTACTACTCAGTTATTTCCATATTATATATATTTAAAATTTTATCTTAGTTCATAGAGGAATGCCTAGAGCAGACACAGTACAGAGCATGAATTAAGGAATAACAGCTATACATACATAATCATATCTTGCTTATAGTCGGAGGAATGTCTAGAGCAGACACGGTGTGGAGCATGATATAAGGGAAAAACAGTTATACCACGACCAGAATCTATGGCTCAGGTGGTAGTGCCCCTGCCCGAAAGGGCATGCACTACATAGCAGGCTGGCCCAGGCGGCAGCATTCAGTATCGTAAAGATACTGGCTGTATGGCAGGCTTGGAGCAAGAGTCACTTCTCCTGAAAAGGAGCTGCAGTACCTTGCGTCCAGTTCTTGTGGAAAGCTGGCCTCAGGTTGGCCAGCTCGCGAGCATTCCAGGGCTTTAAATCCCTCCGGTATAATCACGCCTAGGTGGCTGTAGACCTTGTCAGCCCTGCTGCTATGTACTGACTCAAAGCATCCTCCTATAGAAATCACTGGAAGCTGCCAGCAGGTGGCTGTGTACCCTGTCAGCTCTTTAGCTACTGTGCTGACGCAAAGCATCTGCCTATAGAATTCCTTAGAAGTATCCTGCCCCTAGATAAGAGATATTGCACACTGCACCCTCTTCACTGCGCACAGCCCACCTCCTAGCCTAGGTGACCTGGTGGGGGTGGACCCCTTGTTTATTGCTCATGTGATTATCTTAACCCTATCACTATCCTTAAGTTGGCCTCACTCACTACCCCGCCCCCTAACCTATACCCAATAAATATAGATGCTCCCGGACATTCAGGGCCTCGCCTATCTCCGCTTGTAAGTGGCGTGGCCCCCCCGCCCTGAGCTCAGCTGTGCTTTCTATGTCCTTCTGTTTTTGCCTCTTTATTTCTGGGATCCAGCACCTCAGCACAGCGATAGGGGACACCTGTCCCTGTAGGGCTGGACCTTACACAAGTGGATTAAGGGAATGAGTGAAATGGCGGGCTTTCTTCCTGTGGCTTTAGATTAGCAAAGGCGTCTATGATTGGAATGGAAAATGGTGCAGCTACCATGGAGTGGCAATTTTTCAGAAAGTGAAGGTAGAGCTCCCATAGGATCCAGCAATTCAACTGCTGGGTATAGGCCCAAAGAATGGAAGGCAGGGTGTGGAAGGGTGGTTTGCATACCCATGTTCACCGAAGCATGATCCACAATAGCTGAAACGTGGAAGCAACCTAAATGTCCACGGATAGCTGATTGCATAAGCAAAATGTGGTATATCTAGACAATGGAGTAGGATTCACCTTCGAACGGAAATTCCGGCACACACTCCAATGTAGATGACCCTTGAGGACTCGATGCCACAGAAGGGCAGATACTATAGGGTTCCACTTCCATGAGGGGCCTAGAGTGGTCAGATCCATAGAGACAGACAGTAGAAGGAAGGGCAGGTGCCCGGGGCTGAGGGGTGGGGAGTTGGGGTGAACAGGGCCAGAGCTTCAGCTGGGGAGGATGAACAGGTTCTGTGGCTGGATGGCGGAGATGGCTGCACAGCACAGGAATGTGCTTATGCCTGGGACGCACACTTAAACATGGTGAGTGTGGTACATTTTATGTGATCTGTGTTTTACCACAATAAAAGAAGTGAGGAGTGTGCAATGTGTGTCAGGGAGCCTCAAACTCCTGGGCCCAAGGGATCCTTCTGCCTCAGCTTCCCAAAGTGCTAGGATTACTGGCCTGAGCTGCCACACTGCTACTACAGGCCCTTTCGAGTCCAGACAGCCCTGACTCCTGCAGCAGCTGGAGCGCCTCCCCACCGGGGGCCTAGCACACCCAGGGGAAACCCCCTCCTGCCTGGGCCTTCTCCAGCTCTGTTAAAATGGCATGAAGACACCTTTGTTTTGTTCCACACGAGAATTCCCCAAATAATAAATCACACACGTTATCCAGACCAGGATATAGGAGCCTTTCATTTTTTTTTTTTATATACACAGAAATGTTGGTCTGTTCTTTAACTTAGGAAATTCAACTACAGACTTTAAATTATTATGTTTCTGTGATCTTTCTCATTAAGATTTTTCTTTTGTTCATCTTTATAACAGGCAGATAAAAATGTAAAACGTATTTATGAACTCAACACA
This sequence comes from Cheracebus regulus, assembly GCA_963574635.1. NCBI lineage: Eukaryota > Metazoa > Chordata > Mammalia > Primates > Pitheciidae > Cheracebus > Cheracebus regulus. Next base: position 6,735 of record CAUYQU010019912.1, read on the forward strand.
GTTGACCAAGCCATTCCAGGTAATACAATGCTTTATAAGGAGGGGCTTCCCAGAGAGACAGGACCCCAACCTGAAGACTGCAAAAACAAGAGCAACAGATTCCAGGTCATGGTGCCTTGTTTCTGAACTCCACAGCCCAGCACAAAGGTGACCTAGGGACTAAACAGTCAACATTTACATAGGCAACTTTCTACAGCAGCAGTGAGGGTTTGCTTTTAATAGCTATTGGCCATTGGTCCTATCGGCGTGTCCACGACAGAGAATGAGAAGAAGCCCGTGAGTGCAGCAGCACGTGCCTCATCTTCTGCATTTCAACGCCTCGAATTTTATTTCTCGTTGAAGAACACAAAGATCCTTTTTCTTATTATCGTTTCAACAAGGACATCAGGGAGCAGTTTACAAATGGGTAACATTCTCAGTGTGCCCTTTAGGAAAAAAGGATGGCTTTGAGTTATCTGCAGCTGGCATTTTCAAGTGGGATTTTCTTTTCTAACTGAAATTCTTTTGCCCGAGATTTGACTCCTCCTGCTCAGGGGTGACATGGCATTAATGGTAATAGTGGGGACGATGGAGGTGAGACGAGCCTCCTGAAGGTGCCAGTCCACGTCGGTGGCTTCCATTCCGACCTCTGTCCCTCAGCTCCCAGCTGTCTCCCAGCGGCTGAGCCCCAGGCCCAGCCACCTCCCTGCAAAATGTCACACCTGCAGGTGCGGACAGCAAGGGTCCTCCACGACGTCACTGTGGGTGTGCCTTTGTGGACCTAGGGGCTTCCTCAGGAGGGTGGCAAAAGCCAGGCCCCTCTTTACCCGCTCCGCCTTCTCTGTACTTCCCTCCCAAGTGATTGCTCATTTGGGGGAAACTGAGGCTTGGCCTACCAGGTGCCCACACTGCCAGGATAGGCTCCCCTCAGGACCTGGTGTTCAGCCACAAATCCATGCCTTCATGGCTGAAGCTTGGCTCTGGATGTGAAGAGTAGGGTGGAAAGAGTGCTTTGGTGGTGGCACCTCTGGTGTAACAGCAGACACTGAGGTGGTCTACTGAGGACTGCTCAGCATTTGTCAAAGCAAACAGTAGGAGTCCATCTGGGTGCTGAGGGGACAGGGTCTGAACTATAGCCGTGACCCTGCTGTCGCTCTCCCACTGGCAGCTCCTCTGGGCTTCTGAGGACCCCTCTCCCTCCGTCAGCTTCTTTGAACTGTTGGCCGTGCACCTGGCCCCTCGGACCTGTGCTCAGCTGGGGCTGCTCCCTGGACTCTGGGCAGGACCACGCCTCCAAGAGGGCTTCATGCTCTTGAGGTTGGGGGCATGGCCAGGATGAAGGACGTGGAATTGGAGAAACCAAAGAAAGCTGGAAACAAAACTCCCCTTTCACTAACTGAAGGGCTCCTTCTCATCAATACTTTGGTGTTTTCCTTTTGATGAGAACTTCCACTGAAAGGGTTTTCTCCTCTCTGGCAGGGGTCTCAGTGCAAATGCTCCAATTGTATCTGCTCCGGACCTGGAGCGTTCCCTCTCCGCCTTCTCCTTGGGAATCTCAGTAGGGCCGGGCAGCGGGCAGGAGCAAAGGGTGGGGGTGGGTGATGAGGGATGAAAATGGATTGACCAGATCTTCTTGCAGTCTAGTTCTCTGAAAAAAATAAACCTTACTACATTCAATAATAAAATTTCCAAATGAAAATGCCTGATAAGAGGAATGCAAATATCATGCCAATAAATAGTTCCTTATTGAAATATGCATCTGGTCATATATATGTGTGTGTGTACAGATCCACACACATACATATATGTGCACGCACACACACACATGCACACTGCAGATGTGCCTGGTTTTTGCCAGGGGCGGGTTGCTTTGTGGCTGCAGGGACACTTGCAGGCGGCGCCCTCAGGTGGCACCCTTCACAGCCCTGCAGAGCACTCAACTTTTTTTTTTTTGCATGAATATGTTGATCTGATTTCTCCCGAATGGGTGCAAGAAAAACTCCCAGTAAACGCAAACCAGCCCCTGCCCACCACGCAGCCCAAATGGCGCACACGCCGGGGACTGTAGTTCGTTAAAAAAGCAGCATCAATAGAAAAAAGGCGGGGAACTCAGCTCTTCGCACCCTCTGCTTCTGCTCCTTCCTCCTTTGGATGAAGGACCTTTTCCTCCCCCTTCTTGTCCTCCTCTTCCTCCTTTTCCTCCTCTCTGTCCTCCTCTTCCTCGGTCCGGATGAGGAGGCTGTGGCAGGCTGCACGCTTGTTGAATGCCCCGCCAGAAGGGTCTTCAGCCACCTTAGTTGTTCCCCGGTTTTGCAGGTGTGCGGGTCGCTATCTGTGTGTGTGCGTGCGTGTGACTGCGTGTGAGTCCGAGTGTGCATGTGTGCATGGGCTGAGACAAGTTCTCATTAGAGGGCCGTTTCCACGCTGTGGAGCGAGCTCCCGGGACTGGAGGGAGACACGGAAGAGGTAGCTGACTTGGTGACATGCGTGGTCAGGTAGATGCCGCTGTCGATGGCGTTGTTGTTCTGGTTGGGGGATGGGGGCGGGGGGGCCCGGAGGCGCTCCTCGTTCTCGTCCACGTCCGTGTCATCGATGAGGGGGATGTTGTGGGTGTAGTCATTGATCAGAAACTCAGGCGTGGCCATGAAGTTGTGAATGGAGGTCTTGGATTCTGGTTTCTCCAGGCCTTCATAGAGTGAGCTACGGAATGCTTTCACCACCCGGATCTGGAGTGGGAGGCGGAGGGACAGGGCCCAAGGTGTGAGTAGAGAGGGAAGAAAGGAAGGGAAAAGAAGGAAAGGTGGAAGGAAGGAAGGAAAGAAGGAAGGAGGGAAGGAAGGAAGCAAGGAAAGAGATAGTCAGTGGCCGGCTGGTGCTGGCAAGTTCCACCCACATCAATGGCTGGGGGTCATGGCATGAGAAATGTCCACCCGTTGGTTGGAGGCTGCTACGGAATGGGCTGGCTTTGCTTGGCTTTGGGAACGGTTTTCAGGTGTGGGCCTTGGTCTGGTCAACCGATTTGCATGCAGGAAAAGGTGGCAGTGGCTTTCTCTAGGCTGAGCTGGGCAGATATTCTGGAACTCAAGAGTGCTGCACTAGGCTCTGGGCTGCAACCTCCCAATTCCCTGTTCTGGGGGGACGACTGGCTTTGGTGGCCCCTGGGGTCTCTGCCCAATCTGAATTCCAATTTGGTAGAAAAGAAAGATGATTTGAAAAGGAGAGAACACTGATGAGGGGCTCTCTTCTCAATCTTACCAAAAAGTCCAAAGTACCTTCTGGTATGAGCGAGGCCCCAGCTTACGGGCACCGCCCGCCTTTCTGGCATGGGTCTTCCTTCAGGGACGCGGCCTCCATCCCCAGCTCTCATGGCCGGAGCCGGGACCTGCCATGCCCAGCGTCTCCCTGTGGCTAAGTCCACTGGCCACTTCTCTATCTTTGTCTTATTCTATCCCTTAGGTCACTCAACACAGCTGCTCATCCCTCTTTCTGGAAACTTCTCATGGCTTCCTGACATTGCCCCTGCCGGGCCCTCTTCCACCTCACCAGCTGCTCTAGCTCCATCTCTTCCACTGCTCTCTTATGTCGCTGGGTGCCCCAGAGCTCTGGCCTGGCCCTGGCCCTCCTCCTCTCTGCCCGTACTTCTCCACCCTGGCCATGGTACTCAGAACTCTGAGATCAAGAATGGCCACACTTTGGATTTGCACCCACTGAAGCCCATCTCTGCTCAGATGCCTCTGTGGCTCCTCAGAGCCCCCGAGTCTGATTGGGTCTGGCTGAATCTGATGCCCCTGCTCCTCTGGCCTCTCTCCCCGGTCCTCTCCTTTCCCTCCTCCTCCTCCACCTCCCAGTCAGACAGTCTGAAACTTGCGTCTCCGCTGCTCCCCTCCCCACGCCCTGGGCTTTGCTCTGTGTTGTTCCTTGGCCATCCCTTTCCATGGGAGTTTGCAGACCTCAGATCAGTGGAACCCCTTGCAGGAAAGAGCTCCTGCCCTGCCCCAGACTCCCCTAGCACGGTGGCCGTCTACCCTCAGCTGAGTTCACGGCACCTCTGAAGCCCCCTGACTGGCTGGCAGGGCACTGAGCCAAGAATGAGCCCTTCCTTCCTCCGGCTTCTCCACCTTGCCTCATGCACTCAAGTCCCTGCTCCCCGGCCCCTCAGCCCGGACTCCCTCTTGCTTTTAGAAGCCAGAAGTTGAAGGGGAGGCCTCTGCCTGGCCTCGCACAGGCCAGCATCGGCCCAGCCACCAATGGTAGCTGGCCCACCTTGTACTGCCATCCCTGTAGGGGGCAGCAAATGGGAGCGCCAAGCTGCCAGGTGGACCCTGGGGTTCGTCCAGCACCTGCCTGTCCCTCCCTATGTGAGCGCATGGACACAGGAGTTCTGAAGCATTTCCGGTGCCAAGGTTCTAGCTAGGATTTGGTTTTCTGGATTTAGACAAGGTGTCAGGGCTTGCTCCCGGGCTAACCCCAGCTCTCTGCCAGTTTGGGTTAATAAAGTTTTACTGGTTGAAGTTTCATGCTGTAAGGGCAGAGTTGTGTCACGGCAGCAGAGACCAGGCCTGGAAAGCTAAAAATATTTCCTCTCTGGCCTGTAGAGGAAAAGTTAGCCACCCCCTAGTTTAGACAATGAATCACTCTCTTCGGTGACTTCCTTTGAGCCCTCCGGGGGCTGGACCCTGGGGCTAACCACTCAGCTAGGCCAAGCACAGTGCTCCTGAATCAACTGAAACAATGCCAACCTCATCCCCTTTCCAGTGCAAAAAGTCAGCCAGGGCCGGGTGCCGTGGCCCATGCCTGTAATCCAGCACTTCTGGAGGCTGAGGTGGGCTGACTGCTTGAGCCCAGAAGTTCGAGACCAGCCTGGGCAACAGAGTGAGCTACCCCACCCGTTGCTGTTTAAAATAAAAAAAAGTGAGCCAGAAAGCTCCACAAAGTTGGAATTTTCTAGCACCTTATCTGAAATCTGGTTAGGATTTTCTCTGGATTTGGGAAGCCACCTCTGCCAGATGGCAGATGGTCAGCTACCTCTTTTCACTCAGGCCTTTATCCCTGGACTGCTGTCTGAATTAGGGCAACACAGAAATTGAGAATCATTTGACATTTTTAATGAAAAGAAACAGAATTCAGTGTTCGCAGCCAGTGCAGATGTTGCCTTTTCTGGTATAGGATGGTAGTGGGGAAGCATCTGGGCCATCGCCTGCTCCAGCTGGTCCCCATGCCATCAAGTCACAGAAAGGACAGGAAGCTGCAGGCCTCGACCCCGGGCTGTGTGGGGTGACGCTGCCGGCACCAGGCTCAACTCCAAAGACCTTCTCCGCAAAGGGCAGCCAGGCCGTGGAGCCAGCCCTTCCTTCCAGGCCCGGCTTCTGCTGCTCCAGCATGCCCTTCCTGGATGGCATCTGCCTTGTTTGCTGCTTAACACCAGAGCCTGGCCCAGAGCAGCTGCTCAGCAGACACTCGGGGAATGTGCAAATGACTGAGTGAGCCGCTGCGGGATGGAAGGGCTGTCCCCGGCATTCTGCTGTTGGGGTGCTAAGCTGGCCTCCTTCTGCCAGCCTGGGCTCCCCTGCCCTCTTCTTAGGCTCCTGCACCACCTCCTGCTCTGCTCCCAGCCTAGCATGCCCCCCGACTGCTACTGCTCCCAAAGGAATCTCGTGGCCTCCAAAGATGTCAAAGCTGTCTGCAGACCGTCAGACCACCATAAATACTGCAGCTGCCAGCTGTATTACTGCCACCTTTTCCCAGACTGCCAGACTTCCGCCCTGGCTGCATCCCAGGTGTCCCCCCTCAGACACCTAAGGGACCTCTCAAATTGCAGGAGACCTGAGGAGGACTCTTATCAGTGCTCTGGCTGAACTATGCACCAGCAGACTTCCCATCCTGGCACAGGGATCTAGCCAAACCTTAGCAGCACTTTGACCCCCTGACCCAATTGCCAGACATCCGCACATCCTGTGGGACTGACCCTAACTCAAAGGCATCTTCCACATCCAGCTCTCCCCACCTCCACTGCTGCTGATATGTCCTGCCTGGGGTTCCCCACCAGCAGAGCCCTCCATCCTGCCCATCCCTTCTCCAGGCGGAGTTTCTGAGCTCTCCCTGGCTGCGGAGCTCTCTCTGTTGCTCCCCCATCTGGCTCCAAACCTTCCAGTAGGCGACAGAACCGGCCCAGGTCCTGACTGTGTGGAAATTCATTGAACTGGAACCCCCAAAGCCTGTTTTACTGTAGGCCAATGTAAAAAGAAAAGAAATGAAAGCACTCTCAGGAAAGATGGCCCTAGGGGTACGGCCAAGGCATCTGCGAAGGCTGAGGAGGGTCAGCATGGGCTGGGGGACTCCCTATCTCATCTGGGTGAGGCATGGTGGCTCCCCGCTGCATGTCCGCACCTTGTGCCCTCCTGCAGTCTCCCTCTGCCACACTTCTGTGTTCCCCACAGTCCTCCAGCCCTCCTTCTCTCCCGTCCCCTGACACCCGAGGACCCCTCCTCTGGGTCTATGTACTCTCTTCTGGCCCTCGGCCTTCCATTCCACCTGATGACTAACAGCCTCTCGGCTCCAGCTCCAGACTTGGGCGTATAAGCCGAGTCTCAAACTTAGCAGGCCCGAATCCCTGGCCCCAGCCGCGCAGCTCCCTTCAAACGCCATCCAGAACCTGCACTTTTTGCTCCCCCGCCCCCAGCCCTTAGCATGGCAGTACAAAAGCCAGAGCGGGTCTTGGTCTCCCCCACTGGAAGCCCTCCACTGGCTGTGGCCCTTGTGGCCTGCCCCGGCCTCTCTGACTCTGCCCTCTTTCACCCCTCAGCGTCCAGTACATCTCACCTTGGGGCCTTTGCTTTGGCGGCACCCCACACCTGGAAGGCTCCCCCCAGCAGCCCGGTGCCCACTTCTTCTCCTTCCTTTAAGTGCCCCTGCATCTGCCTTTCACTGGAAGAGAATCCTCCTGGGGCAGGGGTCTGTCTGGCTCGCTGCATCCAGCAGGGGCTCAGCGGATGGGGCTGAATGTCTGGGGCCCACACGGCCTGGCACCAGTCTTCTGTGCTGGCTTCGGCCCTCCCCATGGCTTTCCACCCACTCCGTGATGCCCAGCTGGCTGGAGCTATTTGTTAATGCCCCAAGCAGGGGCTCCCTGGAGCCATGACTCCTGCCCTTTCTGCTGCCTGGCTGGGCTTCCTTCCTGTGAACTTAGCTCAAGTACCCATCTTTAGAAAGGCTGTCCCAGTTTGTTACTAGCTGCCCAGAGGACACACGCCGGGGGCTGTTGGCTTGGCCCAGGCTCCTGATCTGCGTGGATGAGCAGTTCTGAGCCTTACACAGGGTGGGTGACACTGCAGACCGACAAGGCCCATCCCTGGCCACACTGAGCCAAAGCGGAAGGGTTTCGGGTGTAGAGTGCCATGTGTGATGCCACTGCTGGCCGATTGGAGTGGAGGTGCCTGCCATGTGCATGGGGAGATGTGCCCCTGCTTAGCCTTCAAGTGATGGAGTTGGCAGTGCAGGGCCGGGGAGGAGGGTGAGGGTGGAGAAGGGCCGGGGAAGCAGGGAGACAAGCAAAGGACTGGGGGACCCTGACCTACCGAGAAGAGTGGAGAAAAGGAAAGGAGAGAGAACAATCAAAGCACAGGCTCCTGAACCACAGTGACCAAAGAAACCACGGAAGCTGTGCCTGGCACCTTCTCACTCTTCCTTCTAATTCCTCCAGCGGAAACAAACCCCATCCACTGCCGCTGTGCTGGGTGCCCACGAGCCCAGGGCTCCACACTGCTCAGTCTCAGTCGCCACGGCTCACAGAGCTCAGATGCTTATGGTCAGTTTCTTCCCTGCCTGTCCACTGCTTGGCACCAACCACTGGTCCAGAACCTGCCTTCGGAGGCAGGGGCCTGTGAGCCCCCCAGGCATCTGAGCTTTGAATTTAGAGCAGATTCTTTTGTCACTGTGGAGACCCATGGGGAACTGCTGGCCAGGAACTTTAGGGTTTCAGGCCCAAAACAACCCCTGTAGGCGTGAGGGTGAATCACAACTTGAAAGCAACACAAAGGTGTCCTCAAGAGCTTGTAGCAATACGAACCATCTATCTACTCGGGCAGTGAGAAGCCAAGCTCAGATAGCCTGAACACTGACGAGAAGATGGCTTCCGTCTTGCTTTTCTATGTGGGGGAAGAGCAAGGGGAAGGCCCCTTTCTACCCCGGGGTGATGACACATGCTTGAATTAGGAAAAATGCAAATGCAAACTCCACAGCTGGCTCTTTCCCCAAAGAACTGAACCAAAGAATGGAAAAGACAGACACAGGTCTGCGAGTGCCAGCAGCCTGGAACTGCCCGCAGCTGGCAAGTCTCAGGGAAATCGCCTCCCACCCTGGTACACACTCATGCCCTGGACCGCGTGAGCCTCGATCTGTGCTCCTGACATCAGCACTGAGCAGCTGAACTGACCTGGGCGCGGCGAATCCCAGGCCTGTCGGGTGGTCAGACAAAGAGGGCCCAGGAGAAAGGCCCGGATGAGCCCTTGCCTCCCTTCTGGCTGAGTCCAGCTGCAGGACCTCCAATTACTCTTGGAAGTCTGCACTCAGAGTGCCTGATTGGGAGGGCCTTGGACCAGAGGTTCTGCGGTCTGCCCTAGGCTGTGTTCTGGTGTCTACTTTAGGAATTGCCTGGAAGGGCATTCCCCTGTGGTAGGGCCCAGGGTTCCAGGACAGCCTGGGGCAGGGCAGGCTCTTGGGGAGGGCTGCTACTGTTTCCAGCTTGGAGGCAGAGTACAGACTGTCAAAGAGTTTAGGAAACATGCCAATACACTGCTCCCAGAAGCCAGGTAGGGAGGCTTGCCTCAAAGCACATGATCTTCCTGAGAATGGAGCAAACTCCAGAAAACCAGACTCCTTCCATTATGGGGCTGTGAGTGTGGAATGCATGTCACCCTGGGACCTGGAAAGGAGTGTCCAAGGAAACCCTGGGACTCACGTGGCCCGATGTGGCCCCTTTGGCCACAAGGTTTTCTTGTTGCAAAAGCCAATAAAACAAAGCAACTGCTGTGATCTGTTTCCAGCATGGTTAACCAAAACTAAATGGCCCTGAGGGACCCCCTGTGGCCACATGGGACCAGACTCATGGCCCACTGCCCAACCCCTGCTCCTTTGCTGGGCCGGGTCAGGAGCCATCTCATGAGCCACTCCAACAGTGAGCATGTCACACAGGCCCGGTGTGGGCGCTGCAGGAAGGATGCATGGCTGGGGTGTGTCTGTGTGTTCCAGTGGAAAACAGACATAAAAGACCCCTCGAGTGGCTTTGGTGGGGCTTTCCAAATGACCCGCACCCTCCCATCCCTCCTGGGGGCCGACACGCAGCCCCCTGGGTCTGCTGCCCTTAGTAGACCCCAGCGGCTGAACCCCTCTCTCTGGCCAGCTCTCTGGAATATGGACACCCCATCGGGAGACGGATGCTGTGGCCTCGGTGTGTGTGTGGTGGGCGCATGGTGCGGGTGGGCAGGCTGGGCAGGGGAGGGGCACTGGAGGCTGTCCGGAAGCTGGGAGTGAGGTCATGGCTGGCGCAGTCTGATAATGCAGGCAGAGGAGGGGCGGGCCTGTGCTGGGACTCCTGAGTTTGGAAGCAGCAAAAGCGTAGGAGGCTAGACAGGGTGGGGAGGGCTGGGATGTGTGAGCCCTGAGCCCCAGCTATCCTGCAGCTCTGGACTCCTCCTAGTCACCCTCCTGCTACTTCCTGCATTGGCCCCAGGGGCACAGGGTGAAGGGATGTCATGGTACCAACCCCTGGCCCTTCTCCCTGGAGGACCGGAGGTCCTTAGTGGGAAAGGCTTTGGATGGAGGCAGCTCCAGTGCCCAGAAAGGCCCCAGACTCCTGGTGGGCTGAAAGGTAGCTTGGCCTGGAGCAGGCAAAGAGGATGGGAAACTGTGGGTTTGCCTTAGGAAACCACGTGACTCGAAGGCCCTGCAAGCCTAGTCGGGGAGCCCTCTTGTCTAGGGGAGCTCTGTCACGGCCTTCGGAGCATCTCTCATCCACCAGAAAGTTCCAAGGAGAGGGTGGGCGCTGGTGCTAGTCCCCACTCTGCCGGGCCTGGCTGTCCCTCCTTCCCCTGATCTCTAGGGTGAGGGTGCCGGGCTTGGTGATGTCTTGGGGTCCTTGAGGCGTGGAGTGGAGGTTGGGATCTGAGTTCTAAACCAATCCGCTGCACTGTGATGATGGTGGGTGGTGGTTTTGGCGGGAGGCGGTTTTGGCGGGAGGCAGTTTTGGCGGGAGGCGGTTTTGGAGGGTGGTGGTTTTGGTGGATGGCTTCCAGAAGCAGGCACATCCTTGGTGTCGCCAGGTCCCTAGACAGCATCTTCCTCCACGGCAGAGTCCTTTGTGGGGTACTGAGGATCAGCTGGGATGGGTCTTTTAGGCCGGCCTTTGTCAGGCAGGACATCAGGACTCCTGTGACTTTGCAGCAGTCCCCTCTCCAGAGGGCCCTGCCATGCACCTTCTGCTGAAGCGCACAGTGTGCAAGGGACAGCTGCCCTCCTCTGGCTACCTGCCACTCAGGGCCCCCATGGAATAGCTTGTGAACAGCAGGAGGGGTGGCTTCTCTCCCACTGTACTTACCCGGCACTGCCAGGCTCCAGAGGTGGGGAGGAGGGGAACAGATGGCCGCGGGATGAAGGCAGGAAGTGCTAGGAGCCAAGGAAGAGAGGAGAGAGGCCGCCCCAGGGAGGATGTGGGGTGATCCAGAGGGAGAAAAGACAGCAGACCCCACTGCAGGGCTGGGCTGGACCTGGGGGAGCGAGGAGCTGGCCCTGGGGTGGGATGAGGCCAGAGCTGTGGAGAAGGCTCGAGGAACGCGTAGAGTGGGGCCGTGGTGGCTGCCTTCCCCTTAACTCAACAGATGGGCAGGTGGACAGACAGACAGGAAGCACAGAGAAAGATGGCAAAGCAACATATGGAGCAAGGCAAGGCGGAGGGAGGCAGGGGCACAGCCACGCCCCAAGCTGCGCCTCAGCTCTTGGGGAGGAAGGTGTTGGGAGGCCAGGGACCATGTCTGTCGTTAACTGACTCCGCGGAGCCTCCTGCTGGCCTCTCAGGCGGAATGCTGGTGAGGCCCCTCTGGGTCCACGTCTAGGGCACTGCGGATGCTGCCTGCTTTTCAGCCCAACCACCATGGTGTCGGCCAATATTTGTGACCCGGGTAGGTGGCCCCGTGATGAGTGTGGAGCAAGCTGGAGGTGTGCATGGCCTGTGGCTTGGCGGAGTGTGTGTGTGTGTGTGTGTGTGTGTCTGAGTGCACGTGCTCTGTTCCCAAGGGGGACAGGATGGCCCTCCTTCCTTCCTTTAAGGACAAAGTGGCCCAAAACGACAGCTTATGGAAGAGGAGGGGTGACCCACACCAGGGACCTCTCACCAGTTCCTAAAACAATAAAAATAAAAAAAAAAGAAAAGGAAAAGAAAGGAAAAGAAAAGAAATCAAGCTGGAAGAGTCTGTGATGGAAGAAGGCATGGTTAAGGTCTGCAGGGGGTGGCGTGTTCATGTTGGCAGAGGGGAGCGCTTCGGGGGCTCGCTAGAAGGAAAGGAAAGAGGTAGCACAGAACCGTCCTGGCAAGGCTCTGGGCCCACGCGCGAACGTTTACTGCTTGCTGTGTAAACTCTCTTGAGTTTGTCGGAAAGAGCAGGCTGCCTGGCTGGGCCCACTGGGTTCCCTGCGTTGTCTCTCACCAGGGTGGTGTGGTCAGCGGTAGAGTGGCCTTTCCTTTGTGTTCGTAAAAAGATGTGGGCAATTATGGAAGTTTTTACCGCCTTAGGATAGCCCCTGGGTTCTCTTTAAAATGTGACCAACATGGTGGGAACTTTTCATGGCAACCGCTCAAACGGAAGTGCTTTCTCTCGGTTTCTCGGAGGAAGGAGAGGAGAGTGTGTGGGTTGAGGATTGGGCTAAGGCCTGATCCTGAGGCTCATGTGGAAAGCGGGAGGTGCCTCAGGAACACCTGGCCACACACCACTTCTGCAGGAGTCAATGGCTACTACTGAGCCCACCTGGGGACACGTGGCGGCGGGATCCTTAGGAAAGCAACTCAAGGAGAATGCCGGAAGTGGCCGCTCCAGTTCCTGGGTAGGTGGGCTGGATTCTTCCATGGCAAACAGTGCGGAAAAGGCACCTGCCACCCCTGCAGCCCTGGGAAGGCGGCCCTGAGCCCACGTGCTGCCCTGACGCTGCGTCACTGAACACCAAGCACGGCCCCGGCCTGACACCAGGCACCTCCAGAATCGGCCCAAGTTCATGAAGAACCATCGGCAAAGGCAGACAAGTTCAAGAAAAGAAAACCAATGGCACAAGGAGCACTCAACACAAACCAAAAAACCAAACAAAGCAAGGAACAGGAGGTCCAGAGTGCCATGGGTTGAATACATTTCATAAAAGAATATGGCTTTTGAGAGACACCGTCTGGGCGGGAAGGACTGGACAGGGCGGTAAAGAAAGAACAGAAAAGCCACGGTGAGCGGGAGGCAAGACTGGAAAAGAGAGAGGCCGAGCTGGGGAGGCTTATTCTTCCCCAGCGATGCCATTTATGGGAGAAAAGGGAAGTCAAGACTCACTCCCAGCAGCACTGGCGGGATTGGCAGCAGAGAGAATTAGGTGAGTAGGGGTAGAAAGATTGGTTACGTCATGGAGCTGGCTGAGGACCGAGGACCGCCGGCGCACAGCACCCTGCAATGAAGCGCTTCTCTTGAAGGTACTCACTACCTCCATCTGTGGGAGAGAAAATGAGATAAGGTGTGGCTTGCACTGTTGTCCAGGCTACTGCGGGGGGAGGACACATAGGGCGACAGCAAAGCCTCACGGGGTCACCCTGCTCACTGGGAGTTGGCGATGTTTGGACAGGGCCCCGACCGAGGCTGGCCTCTGTGCCACCCACCAAGAGAGGGACTGCTGAGCAGATGGTTAGTGGCCGTGAGATCTGGAAGGGAAGGGGTCACGAGTCGGGGGCAGACAGCAAACATCTCAGAAATGCCCCTTGCAAGCCACTAGTCAGGAAGCACTTCGTAGTTCTCAACGTTTTTTGCCACCCCAACACACCTGAGGGACAGGACACGCTCCTATTAGAGCCTGCTCTGCTTCCTGTAAACCCGAGAGTTTGTGCCTCACGCTGTCTGCCTGCCCGTCTCTGCTAGCTTCTGCGGCTCATTGCAGTGACTTGGCGGGGCGCCCCCTCGAAACCTCAGTAGCGGAATGGACCTAGCAGGAGGGAGCGTTTTCCCACTGACCAGCAGGCATGGCTTCGCTTTGTCCCCACTCTTACAGCTTTCTACAAGTTGAAGGGGAAGTGAGGCTGGGGAGACTGAGGCCCACAGGAGGACCTTGACCCAGTGTCTTTGGATTTCCTGACCTGCCCTTGGCTGGCATGGGGACTTGTGTCCATCTTGCTGGAGGTGATGTGAACAGCAAAGCCAGCGTGCGCATCTGGAGCCCAAAGCTACCTGCTCCAGCCTGAGCCCTCCGGTGGCCATGTGCTGGCCACCAGGTTCAGCTGGGTGTCTTGACACGGGCCAGGGCTTCGCGGAAGAAGGCAGCTTGAGTATTCAGAGTCCCCCCGTAACTGAGCAAAATGAGGATGTCCGCCACTTCAACCCTTGACGCGCTTCGGAAAGGACTCCTCCTTCTTCTCAGCCTGCCCAGTCCCCTTCTGGCCAGCACATCTCACTTGCTCGCTTGTGACAAGGGGAACCTCGTGGTGCTGGCTGCAACTGTCAGGAATGCAAACTGAGTGTATCAGCGCACGGAAGGAGGATGGTTGATGTGACAGTGTCGCAGTGGCTTGGGGCGGTCTGCTGTCTAGATTCAGGAAAGGACTCTCACTGCTGCAAAAGTGAAGAGGGATGGGAAAGATGCCTTTCCTGCCTCAGGTTTGCGTTGGCCTGGCCTAGCTACAGATGGTGTCCCAGTGGTAGAGCCACATCAGTGACAATACCACAGTTGCCACCACCCTATACCCAGAAACCCAAGAGCTGGGCCAGGAGCAAGGCCCAGTTGCTGGTGAAGCTTCTCTTTGGGTTACAATGGGTGCAAAAAAGAGACTGAGTCATGAGCACTTCAAACAGCTACATGTTGCGGGTTTGAAGGACTCTTTTATTCTGGAAGGCACCCTGTCCACCTGGTGCATTGATGTGTTAGTGTGGAACCGTGGTGCAAGCAGGTAGCAGCCCACAGAATGCCTTCACTTAGCAGCATAAAAGCATGTGCCGGCCTCCAAAATCTGGGGAGCGATTTTGTGCTTCACAAAATGCAGAAATCTGGGGCCAGCTGCCTAGGAAATGCTTTTCTTGGCTTCGGACATATGTACAACCTGATGGACTTTTCCTTTAGCTCCATTTTTTCCAAGCAGGTATTTCGAATCAAAGAGAGCAGATGCTCTTTCATAGTTGGCTAAAAGAACCGACTGGTTTGGCATTCCTGAGAAACACGGTGAGTTGCATGTGACAAAGTCAAAGCGAAAAGCCTTGGGGGTCAGCAGCCAAGCGGAAAGGAGTGCGTCCTGCTCCCAGGGTCGCGGTTTCCTCAGAGGCAAAGCAGGGACATCACCAGCCCGGGTCTCTCTGAGCACTGACAATTGGAACGGCCCGGAACTCTAAGACTAACCGACGGGACCCGCTTCTACTAGCCAGGCTGCAGTGGCGCCCACATACAGAGGACACGAGATGCACAGGTGGCCAGGCCACCACTGATGCCACCTGACACTTCAGATCAGGGCAGGGCTGCTGTGTCAGCTGCTGGAAAAACTAACTTCGCTTTTGGCTGCATTGGCAAAAGTGAAGCGGGCCTCTGAGGGTCAAGGTCCTGCTGTGTGTACCACCCACCCCAGGCTTAGGCAGCTCTGGGCTCTGTAGCACAACGGGTGTGACAGATAAGAGCCCATCTGGGGGCAGCTAGGGGCTCATAGGCATGGTCTTGTAGAAGGCACAGTTGAGCCGCTAGGAGGGCATTGGGGGAGACGTGTGCTGCTTCCAACATTCGATGTGTTTTAAATTTAGCACAGAAATATGTATTTTGGGGAATGAGAAAGCCTCTTTGTAATGCACCCCTGGCCTGTCCAGGCACTGGGCTTGAGGCACTAGCCCTTGCACTTGGGAGGGGGACACAGGCCATCTGGCTACAAAGCCTACTGTCCTTCCTCACCGGGGCTGTCTGTGTTCCGGCCAGGCCAGGAGATAGGTAACAGTGCTCACAGTCCAGAACTAAGACACCCTTCCCAGGCTGCGCTGTGTGAGGTGCCTCCGATGCCAGCCCCACCTCCCAGTTCTCAGCTTTAAATGTGGAGTTCTCCGGTGCCCCCGACCTAGCCCTGCGTGATCGTGGTCTCTGGGGTAGGCCTGGGGACTCTGTAGCTCTGGAAGTTTGGCAGGAACTCTGACATGCCCTAACTCTAGTGCCCTGGGCTGGCAGCTCCGGTGGCCCGTGGTGGGAGTGGAGTCAGAGAGGGCTTTGTAAGCGTGAGGGCCCCAGGGGGCGTGTGGGAGTTGGGGAGGTGCAGTACACAGGCGGGCAGGGGCATGTTTGGAAAGGCAGCCGGGGGTGCCGGGGTGCAGGAGGATGGCTTGACATCGAGGGGCAGGGGCTTGAAGGCCATGGTCAGGAGCCTGCACTTCATCCTTAGGACAATGGAGAGAGGCTCCAGCGGTCACGCTGCAGAGGGCGACGTTGCAGGGGCTGAGTGGAGCCAAGGCAAGCAAGGGAGGGAACAGGACCAGGGCACCGAGAACAGTCTTGGGCAAGTTGCATGGATGATTCTTTGGGACAAGCCCTTGCTGATGTGTGACAGACGGTGGGAAGGAGTGTGGCCTCAAGCCCTACCTAGATAGACTCCTGATGGACACCCAGCCAGGTGTTCCCGCTTTACCTGGGGCTGGTGGCTTAGGCGGGCCCTGGCTGCACGGCCAAGTGCGCAGGACCCCAGGGAGGAGCAGCAGTCAGTCGCTCCATGTCAGGGCAGTGCGACTGAGGGTCCTGGACAGAGGCTGGAGGGGCAGGGAGCGACGGCTGTGACCTGAAAGACGGTGGCCCAGGCCTTGCAGGAGGAGGTGGAGTGTGGAGCATGCTGGGTGGCCCTCTGGAGGCTGCTGGGGGAAGGGCAGGCCATGAAGGAGAGGCTGCAGGGGCTGCTGCGGGAGAGGGGCGCGGCGATTCCTTCCTCCCAGGCCAGGACTTTCAGCGCTCAAGGGCCACAGCAGGGTGGGGCAAGGGCTGAGCAGGAGGTGGGGGTGCCAGGCGGGTGAGGACAGCAACTCTCCAGGCAGTGCCCACAGCAGGCAGGAGCGACGCAGGGACAGCCCGACCTCAGGAGCCGGAGGGGAGCCTTGCAGACCTAGGCGCGCGCTGTTTCTGGGGAGTGGTGGGCAGCGGCCGGGCTGCTGTGGGATCACAAGAGAGTTCCAGGGAGGGGCGTGCAGACACCGCGAGTCTGGAACATTCTGGCAAGGAGGTTGGCTGGGAGGAGATGGGAACAACGGAGTGCAGTAGCTCTGGCAAGTGCCCGCGGCTGGCAGCAGTGGTGGCCACCTGACTTCATGGGGGACGCAGCTGACGGCCTTGGTGTTGGCCGGCCCTAACAGGTGGTGATTTGGATGAACAGAAAGGACCCACTAGGTGGCCAGAGTCCACACCCAAATGAAGCCTCCCCATCGCATTTATGGTGTCGTCCAGTCAGCCTTGAGCTCGCTGGTGGCTGTTTGAAATGGGCCTGTCTTCCCGAGAATGTCACTTGCCTATGACCTGGGGCAGTTCCCGCCAAGTAAAGGGAGCCCCCGCAATGATGAGGACAGTGCTGGCCCGTGCCTCTGAGACAGCCATTAGTCACCCACACACACCTTTAGCTACAGGGGACACCTGGGCTCTGAAGGAGGTGTCAGGGAGAGGCGACCTCAGTGCCACAGCCATCAGTGGGCACATCCTGGAATGGCAAAGGGGACACCAGCAGCTGCTTTTGTGACCTCAGCAGCAAGACCAAAGGGTTTCCCTGTGGGTGTTGGGTGCAGACAGCCGGCTCTCGGCTGCTGCTGCCAACTTGCCTCTACCATCTCGGGATGGAAGCACCCGGGCAAGGCGAGGTGGGGCTTACCTGAGTCTGAATCCGGTTCAGGCCCCGGAACCAGAGGATCTGGCCCCTGCGGAGCTCCCGCTCGGCGTGGTCGATCTCTTCCTCGCCTTCGGCAAGCTCCTCATCTGTCATCTCGTCCTTCCCTGGCCCGTGCCCAGCTTCCTTCAGGCACTTGAGCTGGCTGGTGGGGATGGTGGCAATGACCTGGGGGAGCCACATGGAGATGGCCATGAGAGCTGGACTGAGCTGCATCTGCCTGGTGTCAAGGTCCCCTCTCCAGAGGGAGACGCCAGCCTCCTTCCTCTGAAGGATGTCATTTGTTTTTTGTGATTATGCAAAGGGAGTAAAGCTAGAGCAGCCCCCATCTCTGTCCCCCAGGAACTGGTAGCCCCTGGGGAACTGGCGGACTGTTCCCCCCGGGGCTGAGGTGCATTTTCAGGAGCATGTGGAGCTCTGGACCCACCCCTCCTCCATGGAATCCCATTCAGCCAAAGGGCCCAGGAGTGGAGTGCTGTGCAGCAAGGGCTCCTGGGAGAGAGCGCTAAGCCCCTGGAACATCCTACCTGAAAGCAGGGTGGCTTACTGGGGCCGGGGGCTGGGGGCCATGCCTCGTACTCTACACTAACAGTTGGGCCTCCAGAAGGTTGGAGATGGGGGCCAGTCACGTGAGCACAGCATGGCTCTGTGAACTACCCCAAGAAAAGCCCTGGACACCAGTGCCGGGTGAGCTGCCTTGGTTGACAATACTCCCTGCATGTTGCTCCACACCATTGCTGGGAGACACAGTGGAGCTCTGGCCTAGTCTCTCCTGGAGAGGGCATCTCCTGGGGGAAGACCTGCCTGGAGAAGACCTGTGCATCGGGAGCTAGGGAAGGTGGGAAGTGACAAGGAGGGTGGCAGCTCGAAAGGCAGGAGTGAAGAGAGGGCCACTTCCCAGTAGCTTTCCATATTGCAGGCCACTGGGAAGTGGGGGAACAGTCTAGAAGGACACAGGGGAAGCTGCAGAAAGGGATGATGGGCACCCAGAGTTCTAGAATAAGACATCCTGTCTGTCTTGCATGTCTGAGCCAGTGTCCTTCTCGAACGTGGCCAGGTGGGGACTTGAGGACTGGTTCACAGACATTCCCTTCTATTAGTTTTTCACTTGAAGATGCTTTATCTTTGTAATTGAACAAGGTTAAAAATGAAAAAGACAAGCTGGTAACCCTGAAAGGCTGAGCTACAGGCTGGTGCCATGTTCCTGGGGGGATCTGGAAGGCCAGTGGCCTGGGAGCTTGAAGGTCAAGAAGAGGGCCTGGCACCCCCTTGGGCTGTGGTTAAAGTCCACGTTTCGGGAAGTGAAGGGACTCCATGGAGAGACCAGGTTCGAGTGTGATTGGGAGGTGAGGTGCAGTAGCAGAGGAAAAGGAGAATTCTTAAATGAGGTGGAGGAATTGGGTGGACTGTCCCTGAGGGCACTAACGCCAGGGTCAGCAAGAAGGCTGGCATCTATAGCAGCTGCAGCAGCCCCTGTGGCCAGCACGGAGAACCAGCAGATCAAAAACAAAAGCCAGGCCGAGCACAGTGGCTCCCGCCTATAATCCCAGCACTCTGGGAGGCTGAGGTGGGTAGATCACTTGAGGTCAGGAGTTCAAGGGCAACGTGGCAAAACCCTGTCTCTACAAAAAATGCAAAGATTAGTCTGGTGTGGTGGAATGTGGGAGCCTAATTTTTGTATTTTGTGGTGGCATGTGGGAGGCTGAGATAGGAAGGTCACTTGGGCCTGGGAGTTTGAGGATACAGTAGCCGTGATCGCACCACTGCACTCCACCCTGGGCAACAGAACAAGACCCTGTCCCCCCCCGCCCAAAAAAAAAAAGAAAGAAAAAGAAAAAGAAACAAATGGCAGAATGTGCTCCCCAGTTCATGTGTTGAAGTTCTAGTGGCCAGTGTGGCTGGATTTGGAGTAAGGAAGTGATCAAGGTTCATTAAGGTCACCACGGTGGGGCCCTGATCCTACTGGATTAGTGCTCCTAAGAAAGGAGACACCAGAGACCCTGCTCCCTCTCTCCACCGTGTGAGCACAGATGGAGGAGGTGGCTGTCTGCAAGCCAGGAAGGAGCCGTCACCAGGAACCAGCCCGCTGGTTCCCTGGTCTCAGATGTCCAGCCTCCAGGACTTTGTGAAAGTAAGTGTCTGTTGCCCAAGGCTCCCAGTCTATGGTATTTTGCTATGGCAGTTGGAGCCGATGAAGACGGAGTAAGTGGATCCTAAACACCCAGGCTATTTCTTCCTGATCTAACTGTGGGATCCCAGCAACTCCTGGTGTGCAGCTTTGGCTGCAGCCCACAGAGCTGGGTGTGGGGCTTGCTGTCCTTTCCAGTAGGCCAAAATAGTTCCTAATTTCTCTGGAGACTTTCTCTTCAGACTTTCTCTTCACCCCAAGGATTATTGACCAGGGTGCTGTTTGATTGATTTAAAATATGTGGGGATTACCCAAGCTACCCACCCAGTTTGAAGGGACAATTTTTGACTCTTATCATGGAAAGGGGAGCTATGGGCAGTTTTCCTGGGCCATGTCACATCCTGGCCATGTTCCTTCGCATTCTTTTGCTGACACCATCCCTTGTGGCCTGTCCCTGGGTCCTGCTGTGTCAGAGGCCTGAGGACACAGGATGCTTCCTGGGGTGTGGACCCCAAGGCTCTGGAGCAGGGTTAGGACAGTGGGGCCATCACAGAAGCTGTCTGCAGGGCAGTCTGTAATGAGGGTCAGGGCTGTCACTCACCTGTCCCCAGACCAGCTCCCCAACACCAACAAACAGGCACCAGAGCCACTGTTCCGTGGACAGCGGGGAGCAGCTGAAGGGCTTCCCGCCAAACTGGACGATAACAATCTGCAGAGGGCAGGTGACAGAGAGAGAGGCAGGTCCAGCCGCAGCTCCCCCGCCACTCTTGTCCTCCAGTGCCTCGAAGGCCCAGCCACCCTGGTTGGTTCCCCCAGACACACAGGCTGCTCCCTGCGAGAGGACCACAAGGCCAGGGGTGCTGTGACAGAGCAGCGTGTGGCCCCACCGCCCCTGGGTGCGAGGCACCTATTGACTCTAGTCTCGGGGCAGGGCTCACTTCCATTGACCATGCTCCTATTTTCAGTGAACCAGAGGCTGCGACACCAGGCCTGCGGGCACACCGGACACGCCTCGTTCTGGAGGACCCTAGAACCTGCTGGGGTCACCCTGCCTTGGCGTCCCGCCTCCTTGGGAGGCATCCGATTCCCAGGGGCAAGCTTTCCAGATGCAAACACCCTGTCCTCTGTTGGACTCTCGCAGTCCGGGCCACTATCTTCCTGCCCTCAGTACCCAGGGCCAGGTACCAGACAACGGAGAGTGCCCCTGTGCCCTAGAACTGCTGCAATGACACAACCTAGCCAGTCCTGAGCCTACCAGCCACGATGCCTCACCCGCTCCTCCCCGAGGGAACCACAGCACAGGCTCTTGTCCACAGCTCCCACACCCTGGCTCCTGCCTGGCGCTGTCCCACGCGGGCCCCTGTGCTGTGGCATGTCCCCTCCTCTAGGGATCTGTGAGTCATAAACTGTCTTTCAATGGCAACTGTCTCCTGCCCTATTGGACTTACTATACCTCAGTTTTTCTACAGATAGACAGTGGGGCTGACCAGCCTGTCCACAGCCCTGTGGGAAGCAGAGGTTAGTGTGTCAGCACTGATCACAGAGGGCATCTGCAAAAGAAACTTCTGGAGCTATAGCAGCCTCATGCCAAGGAATTAAGTTCTAGGAATGGGAATGGCAGACCTAGAGGGGGCCAGGGAGGACTCCTTCTAGCACCTGTGAGAAAAGTTAGTTCTGACGAAGGCTCATGAAACCCTTTTGGAAAACCAGCGGGCTAACCCAGGGCAAGGCCAGTGATATTTGGAAGATGAAGAAGGCGCGCTCCGCCATACAGAGAGGACCGGGGGCTACAGGAAAGCCAGATGGGCTGGGGCTTCCTCTGGGAGTGGAGGTAGGGAGGCCAGTACTAGGGCGGATATGGGGCCCCTACCTGGATCCCAAAAGTGCCCAGGACGATGGTGCAGAAGATGGGGTTGCTGAAGATGCCGTCAAAGACGTTCCTCTCGCCGTGGATCTTGCGGGCGTTGATTTCGTTGAAGAGCTGCATCATGACGAAGGTGTTGAAGATGATGGTGTAATGCTCCGAGGGGGGCGAGTGCAGAGGCGCGTTCCTCCCGCTGTCGATGTCGAAGAAGAGCTCTCCTGGAAGGTGGGGGTGCGTGCATGAGGGAGCAGCCCCCACGGGTGCCAGGCAATATTCCCCACTCAGGCACAGCCAACTCAGTGCGTGACGCATCTCTCAGGAGCGAGCCCAGAGTGTGTAGCTCCCGAGAGGGGTCTCTTGTCCCAGGGGACGGCCAATTCCAGCTCACAGCCAAGGCCCAAGGCAGCCAGACCACAGGCTCAACCGACCAGAGTCCTGAGACCCAGGGGTGCTGTCCCTGAGCCTGAGGGCAGAAGGAAGAGGTTAAGAAGGGATGCTCTTAATGCTGGCTTTCCTCAGATGCCCTCCTCCTCCCTCTCTCTCTCACGATCCCCCTCGTCCCACAGCTTCCAGCACAGCACCCCTGTCACTCCGTGGGAGTAATCGTCACGGGGTAACTGTGGGCTGTTTTGTTGCTAGGGTTACCGTGGCCACTCTGGGGCTAGGTAGAGGCTGGGGGCAGGACGTCAAGACACGAACTGTTTCTCAGCTGCTCAGGGGCCTCGCTGGAGGGTTGCTGGCCTGGCCTATCTGCTCCTTCCCCTGGGTGCTGTCCAGTCAAGAACTGCATGGTCCCACCCCATACAGGGCCCAAGGACACAGGCGGAGGGGTACCAGACAGAATCTGAGCCTGAGGTGCTGGCAATAGTGTCCCGAAGGCCTCCTGTGTGCCCCTGGCCAGCCTACCGACGAAGAGCAGGGTGAAGATGATGGCGAGCTGGTACACGGCGTGGCCCAGGATGTTCTTCATCATGGTGCGGGAGATGAGGGGCTTGTCGCGGCCATATGGCTTTCGCAGCAGCAGTGACTCTGTGGGAGGCTCCGTCGCCAGGGCCAGAGAGGCAAAGGTGTCCATGATCAAGTTCACCCACAACATCTGCACGGCTTTGAGAGGAGAGTCCTACGGAGAGGAGGCATTCATCTTTCCGTGGGCCGCCCGCCCAGGAAAGCCGGGGGTGGAAACCCAGTCACGCCTCGTGGGATCCACATCGCTGGGATTTCACGCCCATGAAAACAGATATCTCCATCCCTACATCGACTTTAGGCTAGCGGGGCATTTTCTCTGGGCTGTCACATGCCCGCCTCCCTTCTCTCACCTGGTGGCAGTGATCTAGAAGGTGTGCTCCAAATCCCTCGCAGGAGGTGAAAAACCCCAGACCACAAAACAGCCTGACGATGGGGTCTGCCATTTGGGGCAACAGAGTGAGGGCTGCTCTCCTTGTCTCCTGCACCCCAGGAGGAGGAGGAGGCAGAAACTCTGAGCTGGACCTTCCTTCTCAGCTCCTCTGAGTTGTTGGTTAAAAATCAGCCTCACAGAAGCCAGACACACAAGGCCACGTACTGTCTGATTCCATTCATAGGAAACTTCCAGAACTGACAAATCCACAGAGAGAGAAAGCAGATGAGTGGGTGTCAGGGGCTGGGGGACGGGGAGTAGAGAGTGACTGCTCATGGGGACAGGGTATCATTTTGGGGTGAAGAGAGTGTTCTGGGAAGGCAGTAGTGATGGTTGCGACATTGTGGAGGGAGATAAACCTCTGAGTTATGGACTTTCAAAAGGTTAAAATGGTTTTGGTGAAGTTTGTTATGTGATTTTTATCCCAGTTAAAAAAAGATATTTGACAAGACCAAGTTGATCAGCAGGCATTTCAAATCCCTGTCAGCAAGAAACAGGTATTTTTTTTGCAACCCCTTCCTAAGAGGGGGCAGTGAAGAAAATCTGGACACTTACCCATAGGGAAAATGGGACTATTGAGAAAGCATTCTCATAGGACACGTAGCCCACACAGGAACTCATACACAGATGTTCCTGGCAGCACTGTTCAAAAGCACTAAAAAGTGGGAAGGAGCCATGTGTCCATAAGGACAGACACACTGTGACAGTCTGTACCATGGAGTGTTCTGAGGCCATGAAAAGGCAGGAAAAACATGGTGCTAAGCCAGATGCCAGACATGAGACCACATATTATCTGATCGCATTGGAATGAAAAGTCCGGAACAGGCAAATCCATAGACCCAGGAAGCCTGTGAGTGGTGGCTGAGGGCTGGGATGTTTAAGGGAGCAATGGGGAAGTGACTGCTCAGGACCACAGGGTTTCTTTTTAAGATGATGACAATCTTCTGGAGCTAGATAGAGGCGATGGTGAATGTCCTCAAAATTCGAGTATTGAATTGTGTACTCAAAAATGGTGAATTTTTGACATGTGAATTTGATCTCAATTAAAATAATCTGCAGCAAAGAAAACCAAACCCTCACTCTTATAATCTGGCCCTCAGTCCTGAGCCCAGGTGTCCTACCTGAGTAATGCAGGCGCCTGTGAAGGCCACGATCACGGCCACCACGTTGACTGTCAGTTGGAACTGCAGGAACTTGGAGATGCTGTCATAGACGTTACGGCCCCACATGACTGCCTTGACGATGCTTGTGAAGTTGTCATCAGTCAGGATGATGTCGGAGGCCTCCTTGGCCACGTCGGTCCCTGCGATGCCCTGATGGGTGACACACACACTCACACACACAGAGTATTTAGTGGGTCCTCTCCCCAGCCCCCCTGGCTCCCTGCCCTTCCCTTCTGAATAACATCCCACTCCCCGCCCCTGCAAAGCCAAGAACAGGACTGATTTTTATCTTACACATTCTTATACTACACACAGGAAGTTGTCACATGTCATGGTGAGGGGGCTTTCCTCATAAACACAGAGGGTAGTGTTGACATGGCATCAACACGGCTTTACACGTAAAGGCCAGCTGCTGCCACATGGCCACCAACCAGCCTGGTCTGTTCTTAGCACTCCAGAGAGGCTTGCTGTGTAAGGCACACTGGAAAGTCCTGCAGGGGACACCCTGGGCACATGCAGTTGCAGCCGTGTCAAGCTGCTCAGCCCTCTCCCCTGCTCCAAGTCTGGCCCGTGAGAGCCGCTGTCTCGTGAAGCCTGGGCTGGAGCTCCCCTCGGGACTACAGGTGCTGGGAAGGACTGGGCTGGGTTTCCCAGGTGGTGCTCCTTTTTCGGTAGGGCGGGAAGAGGGGCTCTCCAGGTTCTGCCTTCAGTGGCTGAGCCCAGCCTCTTATGGGTCCGCAAGCAGCCATGTGGGTGGCATCTGCAGGGCCACTCTGCTCAGTGGGTGAGCAACAGGAAGGAAGTACAGAGGAAGAGCACATTTGGGGATCGTGCTCACCTCATCTAGGGCTGAGAGTCCATTTAGAGAGGACTGGGGTGGGCAACTCCATCAGTGATGAGCCCCCGCCCCCACCCCCCTTCCTCTCCACAGTACATCTCGTCTAGGGCCCTCTATCACCTTGGGCATCACAACAGATGCCTTTAAACACGTGTTCCCTGACCAGCAGAGCCCACACAGGCCCAAGTGGCCAGGATGTGAGAGAAAGAACCTTCAGGCACTCTGTAACCTGCCCCAATACTGGCTCCTACTTCCTGGTGTAAAGCTAATATACATGGGACACACACATGCCCCATCTGCCGTGGTGAGTTGGGATGCCGACAGGGTGGCTTACCATGGCAAAGCCCACGTCCGCCTTCTTGAGGGCTGGCCCATCGTTGGTGCCATCCCCAGTCACGGCCACCACCTGCCGCTGCTCGCCACTGGTGCTGTCGATAATCCCTGGAAGACAGATCGGGGCAGGGCAGGGCTGGGCCCATCTGTCAACAAACCCCTGTGAAGCCCTGCCCAGGGAGCTGTGGGGGCAGGTTGGCTGTGAAAACCCTTTGGGATTGCACATGTGCTGACTCCCTATCACCTGGACCATCTCCTATCCCCAAATAAGCAGCCAAGTCTCACTGAGCGACAGGGCCGGGGTGAGGGGATGGGGACTGGGGGAATGTCTGGTTAAGGCCTGGGGACATGATCCCGGGTCCCTGACTCTAGAACCATTGCTTCTAGACAAAGGCTGTGTGACTTGGAGTGAGTCACTGGCCCTCCCTGAACCCCGGTTCCCTCATGGGCCCCAGCCCTGCTGCTCTGGGTTAATGGGACAAATGGACCCGGCTTCTTAGGCAGGCCCTGGGGACCTGTTTGGGAACCTGATGTTTGACATCAGGTAGCAGACAACCTCAGGCCGACCACCCCAGGAAGGTGTGGGAGCTCGGCTACCTTTGACCAGAGTGTGCTTGTCGGTGGGAGACGACCGGGCCAGCACCCTCAGCTTGGGCCACACCTTGTCCAGACGCTCCTGTTCTATCTGGGGAGGGGAAGCACAGGACACTGCAGAGCTAGGGCGGGCACGCGGGGGAGGGAGGAGACGGGTCGGGGCGGCAGACAGCTGGGTGCTACCTCGCCTTTCTCATTGCGGATCCGCCGGTTGAACTCTTTTCCTTCCAGGCACAGGAAGTCCTCCCCAGGCTGGATGATGCCGCATTTGGCCGCGATGGCCCGGGCCGTGTTGATATTGTCCCCAGTCACCATGCGGACTGTGATACCAGCACGCTGGCATTTTCGGATAGCTTCAGGGACCTGGAAGAGACAAGAGAGGTGGGTGGGGCCGTCAAGGCAAGACATCTTTTGTGTCGAGCCAGTAGCCCTTCCTCTATCAGATCTGCAGGCAGTGCAAGGTCTGGCAGAGGTGACAGTAAAGCCAAACCATGGGTCCCCATGCAGGGTCCCTGTGGAGGCATGGGCCCACAGGAGGCCCAGAGGGTGTTGAGGCTGTCTTGCCCCAGCCAAACTACAATGAGTGGGTGCTTCCCTCCTTCACCATGCCAGGCCTTGGGAACCAGTGACAACACAGACCCAGGCCCTGGGGCACCATCAGATTCACATCTGGAAGGTTCACCTGGGTGACCATAGCAATCACCCAGCTCTGTCAACCTCATTTTCCAGCTGGAAAACAGACCCAAGGCTGCTGCTCTGGGGTCAGCCTGGGTTATGGACAGGCTGACAGGGACCATGTTAGCCCTAAGGAAGAAGGAGGAGGGGCCTCGCACCCTCAGCCACCTCCAGGTCTCCCAGGTGGCCAGAAGGGCCCACTGTGACCAGGGTGGCACCTGGACTCCTTCGTCACTTGCCTCTGTAGCCTTTTTTTTTTAAAACAAGGTAAAACCTAAGACATTTTTCTCAGGAGTTAATGTTTTTTCCTAGAGTCGTAGGTTTTGTAGGATAATGTATCTCACTCCACCCCAGGGGAAGCCAAACATGGCCTTGGTTGTGTAGCATGCATTTCATTTTTCAAACACAGATGCTCCTCAGTTTATGATGGGATTAGGTCCTGATAAACCCACGATGCGTTGAAAATATGATAAGTCAAAGATGCTTCGAATACGCCTAAGCTGCTAGACATAGCGTAGCCCAGCCTGCCTTACACGTGCTCAGAACGCTGGTGTTAGCCTACAGTCACGCGAAAGCATTGAACACAGAGCCTAATCTGGAATACGGTGTTGGTTGTCTCATGTAAGTCACTGAGGACTGCACGGAAAGGGGAAACAGATGCTTGTATGGGACTCGAAGTAAAGTTTCTGCTGAGTGCATATCACTTCTGCACCAAGTTCAAACATTGTTAGAAGTTGGGGACCGCCTGCACCATATTAGAGTAAGGAAAAACAGAAAGAGAAAGAGGTTCCCCAGTGCTGAGTGGAAGACGAACAGCCTGCAAAGGGTTGAGAGTAGGAAGCCAGGAGACCGGCTGGGAGGTGGTGGCATTGTCCCAGTGGTGGAGGGACAGGGAAGACAGTTCCCAAATGAAGAGGTATGTGGCTCTTCAGGCTTGGGGACAGAGAGACAGGGTTAGGCAGCTGATGCCACTGAGGTGGAGGGGCAGGAAAGCCAGGTTCAGAGTTTGGGAACCTGAATGAGGAGGTCAGGCCTAGGCAGTGGACCTTGTGAACACCATTGGGTGACTGCAGAAGCACTGGGGGGACAGTCTCTGAGCCCGAGGGGGAGGGAGCCTGAGAGTGGGTGAGTGTCCCAGGTGTAGCCAAGCCCCCAGGCTGACGGAGCCTGGGGCAGGTGGAGTAGACATACACGAATGGGAGCCAGGGGCAGGGAAGGACATGGACCTGGGAGTCCCCACATGCTGGCAGCCCTTGAGGCCATGAGCAGGGGGCTATGATCTCTGCCAGGGTGAGAGCTGGGGGCCCTGCTTCAGGCTGTGGCAGGCTGATCCAATGATCCCTGCAGCAAATACCACCAAGTGGCCCGGAACGATGAGCCCTGGGGTGAGTCCCTTGCTGCCAGCCTCAGGGACACTTTCTACTCTATGAGGATCTTGGGGTCCTGGATAAGAAGATCATGAGCCACAGGAAGACAACTCTCCATTGGGCGAGTGAATTCCTGTCCTGAACGGTCTGGAAGCCACCCTTCTGCTGCCACCAAGTGGCCGTGACGAGCCTGGAACCCTGCGGCTGTGAACCCAGGCCTGTCGTCTCCTCAGGCCAGATGTGTGCAGCCCTGTTCCTTCCCCATGGCCCCAAAGGGCCAAGCCAAGCTGTCCTTCCTCGCCTGCTCAGCCCCGCTCCCTGCCTTCTTCCCAATGCCCCACAGCACAGCAGCCAGGCAGGTGTCTGGAGAAGTTGCCGGTGTCCCCGGCCGGCCCAGCCCCGGCATCATTACCTCCCCAGCTGCAGGCTTCCTGTGCCCCCTGGCAGGTTTCAGTGATGCCCCTGTGCCCTCTGGCCTGCTGTCGGCACCTAGGACTTTGCTGGGCTCTCTGTGCACACTCCTCAGCCACCACCAGGTTGGCCAGTCTTTCTGGGGGTCTTCCTGGCGTCCTCAGCCTGGCCCTGTCACTGTGGTCTGCCACTTGGATTCTCTCTCTCAACCACTTTCAAGCCAGAAAGGAGCTGTCCTTGCTCCTTAGGCCCCTCTGGCAAGACTCCCTCTTCTGCTCTGTGCGTCAGTTTCTCCCTGGCCCAACAGAGGCACTCAATGGCTCCTGAAGGGTGAGGCCTCTAAGCCTTTCCCCAGGCGTGGCCTTTCGTCACAGCATCGGCACCCTCTCCTTTTGCTCTCCCAGGCCCAGCAGGGCCCGGGACTCACGCCCCAGCCTGCCTTTGCAGGGCCCATTCCCTTGGCTGGAATTCTGTCCCTGTCCTCTGCTACCACCCATTTCCACTAGGGCAGGCTCAGGGTGCTCCCTCTCCAGACGTTGTGACCATGTTCTTGGGACGCCGGGCTGCTCTGTCGACAGTGACCCATGACTGGCATTTAGATGCACTGTCTTTGAATTGAGTGTCTTTGCTCTGTGATCCAATACATGAATCCCTGTCTCCCAAAGGAGCGTCCCGAAGCTTCTCCTCCGGGGTTGCCCCTGCATGCCCCAGGGCGGCTCCTGAAATACAAGTTCTCAGGCTAATCAGCAGGATCAAAGTGGTCCTGCTTCTGACACAGGCGGGTGCCATGCAGAGGCCCTGGGGAGACAGAGGGGTACCTCCACGCCTCGCACTCTCCCTCCGGGGCCTGCTATCCTCCAAGCTCTCCAGGCTCTGCCATCTTTCAACAGCAAAGTGACTTTCCAGCGTCAAAGCCGTGGCCAGCCTGACCTGTGCTCCTTCACTCTGCTGTTGCATCTGCCACGCGACCCTTGAGGCTCCCCTTGTCTGCACTCCCCTGGTGGCATCGTTCAGATGGAGATACGCTTCTGGGCTCCCTCTCCCACCAGGACCTTTGCCATGAGCTCTTTACAGAACGTCCTGCCCTTCAAGTGGCCCCAGCCAAACCCTCAACTAATAAATGCCCATCCTGTCCCCCAAACCTGTGTCCCTCAGGCTTCAGCTCTCCTCCAGTTCATCCATCCTGGGCGGACCAGATCCCCAATGTTGAGGGTCTCTCTGCCACTGCCACCCTCTGAGCTGGAAGAAGGTAGAGCCTGAGCTGGACCACCCAGGACCTGTGCGGATGCCAGGGTGAGAGCACCCAGGACCAGGCGCAAGTGTACTGCGAAGGGACCACAGTGGCTGTGTGTGAAGAAAGGCCGCCCCGACCCATCCGGATAAGCTTGGGCAGAGGGCACAGTTACCAGGGCAGCTCAGAGAGAAGGCGGTGGCTACCTCAGGCCGCACAGGGTCCTCAATGCCCACGACAGCTATGCAGGTGAGGTCGCCCACGACCTCGTTCTCATTGTCCCAGTCAGGTTCCTGGCCTGCAGGGAAGTCCCGGTACGCGATGCAGATGGTGCGAAGACCGTCACAAGCCATCGGTTCGATGATCTTCCTCACCACGTCGTCCCGGTCCCGAGGCCGAAACCCACGGAGCTCACCATTGCTGTTTAAGATGTTGGTGCACCTAGGCAGGGGGTGGGCAGAGACAAGGTGGAGGTGGGGAGAGAACAACAAGAAACAGCGCTGGTCACACTGGATTGGAGGCTTAGCCCAGGACTGGGGTCCTATCGGAGAGGACAGCCCCATATGAGAACACAGACACTCAGGGAGAAGGCCGTGTGACCACACGCAGAGACTGGAGACGGGCAGCCGGAAGCTGAGGAACACGAGGAAGCCCTGCCCACACCCTGCTTTTGGACTTCTGGCCTCCAGAACTGGGGCAGAATCCATTTCTGCTGCTTGAAGCCCCCGGACACTCATGAACTGCTGCAGGCTGGGAGACCGGGAGGTGGGAAGGGGCAAGTGGCTTATGGCAGCGCAACCACAGACTCCATGGGGCAAGGGCATGGACCATGGGCAAAAACTGCACTCAGTGGACAATCGCTATCACCAAGTCCAGGCAGCCAAAGTCTCATTAGAGTGCTCATGACTCCAGGAGCTTCTCAAAAGGGACAGGACTGTGAGGATTCAGGTGGGGAGAGGAGGCAGCAAAGGAGGCGAGGGCCACAGAGGTGGGCGCGGTGGAAGAAGCCAGTGGGGCTGTGAGTGCCAGGTGCTGCCACTGCATGGAACGCTGGTGACGAGGGAAATGATCCTAACAGAAGCTGTGCAGATGGAGGGCCTCCTACAGACGTGGATTCACCCATGGAATTCTCACACCCCTTCCCAGAGATAAGCAGCCTGTGATCTCCATGACACGGGGAGACAGGCATGGGAGTAGGGGCAGTAACTTGCTCACGTACACACAGCCAGCAGAGTGAAGCTGGTCTGGGCCCTTTATTGACAGTCCCTCTGTGAATCCCAGTGCCCGCCAAAGGAGAAGCACGAAAGAGGGCTGAGGCCCCCGCAGCAGCAGGGATGGCTCTGGGGAGGAGGAGCCCTGGCCCTGGTGGGGAACACTGTGCCTGGCAGAGCTCTGTGCAGAGTGCCGTGAGTGGGGAGGCCAGGCAGGGTGCACTTGGCGTTCCAGTCTGCTGAAAGCAGGAAGAAGGGTGACCCTGGGCCTTTGGGGAGCCCTGGATGTCCTGCAGAGGACCCTGTCCTGAGGGCCCTGTGAGGACAGCCATGAAGAACCAAGTGGGTGGGGGACAGAGAGGCCAAGGCCAAGGGCGTGGAGTCCAAGAAGGCTGAGTGGACGTGGGGAAGCCGGGGCACCTGGAGGTGAAGCTGTGCACTCTCCCTCCCTTTGTTCTAACAGCTTTATTGGGATATTATTCACACAACACACAGTCCAGCCATTTAAAGTAGATAATTCAGTGGTTTTTAGTCACAGACTTGCACAACCATCACGTCTCCAATTCCAGAAAATTTTCATCATCTCTAAAAGAAACCCCACGTAAGCAACAACAAGAAAACAGAGCAACTGGACTTCATGACTATGTAAAACATTTGTGCATCTGAGGACGCTATGGAGAGTAAAGATAGGCCTCAGAATGGGACAGAATGTGTAGAAACTCCATAGCTGGTAAAGATCTAAGATCCAGAATACATGAAGAACCTTACAACCCAATGATAAAAACACAAACAATCCCACACAGCAATAAGCAAAGGCCTGGGCCAGGCATTTCCCAGGGAAGACAGGCAAATGGCCACTCAGCACATGAAAGGAGGCTCAGCGTCATTACTCATCACGGAAACAGAGACCTCCTCACAGCCACGAAGATGGCCCCACCAGCATTGTCACACCAGAAAATAAGTGCTGTTGAAGATGGGGAAAAGGTGGGACCCTCGTGTTTCAGCCGTAGGAATATGAAATGGTCTGCCCCTGTGGAAAACAGTTTGGTGGTTCCTTAAAAAGTTACACACCATGACCCAGCCATTCCTCTCCTAGACATCCATCCAAAAGAATGGAAAACATGGGTTCACACAAAAACTTGTACATGAAAGTTCACAGCAGCGTGACTCACTACAGCCAAAAGGTGGAAACAACTCACGGGCAGGTAGACAGATCAATGGACCTACCAAATGTGCTTTACCGTGCAATGCGGTATTAACCTTCAACAGAAAGGAGGTCCTGGCTAGGGCGGTGGCTCATGCCTGCAACACTAGCACTTAGGGAGGCTGGGGCGGGAGGACCACTGGAGCCAAAGACTTCAAGACCCGCCTGGGCAACATGATGAGACCCGATCTGTACAAATAATGTAAAACTTTGCTGGGCATGGTGGTGCACACATACAATCTGAGCTACTCGGGAGACTGAGGTGGGAGGATGGCTTGAGCAAAAAAAAAAAAAAAAGAGGAAATCCGTTACTTGGGTGAAACTTAAAAACTTTCCCCTAAGCGAAGAAACCAGGCACAAAAGCCCACACAGAGTCCCTTGACAGGAAGTGTCCGGAAAGGCAAATCCACAGAGACATGCAGCAGATGAATGGGCACCGGGGCTGGGCAGGGGTGTGGAGACAGGCTGCTCGCGGCTCTGGAGGTTCTTTCTGGGGCGATGGAAGTGTTTTGGAACTGGGTTGTGGTGATGGTTGCATGATATTGTGAATGTGCATTCAACTGTCCACTGTAAAGGGCTTGAAATGGTGAGTTTTGTTTGCCCTCTTTGACCGCAATAGAAACAGAAACTGCATGCGTAGCCGGGTGCCCCCTGCTGCCCACTCACTTTTTCAGCAGGATCTCCGAGGCCCCCTTGCTGAAGAGGCGGAAGCCGCCATCAGGCATGCGGATGACTGTGCTCATGGACTTGCGGACTGAGTTGAAGGTGTACACTTTGTAAAGTCTGTCTTCCGGGATCTGCTCCCGCACGGGCTGGAAGTCCCGCTTCAGGTCCAGGACAAAGCCCAGCAGGGCGCACTCCGTCTTATTTCCCACCTGGCGTGGGAGGGCGCCTTCCTTCTCAGGAGGCTGCAAGATGAGTAGGGGTAGCATGGCACCGGGGACCTGAGACCACCCTCCATGTCGTCCCTGGGGCTCCAGCTCTGCCCCTGTGTGGTCAGCACTTTGTCAGGGTGTGGGAGGCAGGGAGCGGAGGAAGGCCTCCCTAGAGGACTGTAAGGGCCATGCCTTAGCTAAGGCAGTTTCCCAGCATTCACTGGGCTTAGAAGGGCCTTCCAGAATTGGCAGGCCCTGCACAACAGCCAGAGCCACCTGTGAGGATGGACAGGAGGGTTAGCGGCACCCCAGAGACCACTGTGGCTCTAAGCAAAAGTTTTCAAGGGGAGCCTAATGAGCGCCTCACAACAGCTCCCCCGGCACCCTGGCTGGGCCCTCCCCTGCTCCTGCCCCGGCCCTGCCCACCCGCTCTTGCCCCAGCTCACTAGTATTTTGGTGGTATAGGCACTGTTGATGGAGATGGCGTGGACCAAGAGGTCAAGGGTCTTAGGGGTCAAGGCGCTGGGGGCTGGAATCTCTTTGTAGTGGGTGTCCCCTAGGTAGGACTGGACCACGGTCATGCGGTTGGTGGTGAGCGTGCCCGTCTTGTCAGAACAGATGGCGGTGGCATTGCCCATGGTTTCACAGGCGTCCAGGTGGCGCACCAGGTTGTTGTCTTTCATCATTTTCTGCAAAGGGTGGGGGCGGGGTCATTTGGCCCAGGTGCTTGTTGGGGTGGGGGAGTGAGAGATGGCAACACAAAGATCACGTGACTCTGTTCTGCTCAGCCAGCTCCACATGTGGCACTAAGCCCACTGGGGATCGTGGTCAGCCCTGAGCCGACAGCAAGGCTCTAAGGCATCAGCAAGCTCATCCAATGGTGGGATGCCATGCGCACCCAGGGCCTCCCCTGCCCGAGCCCCCCTCAGTTACCCACCACCCCCGCCGCTCTCCCACCTCACCACCCCAGCCCTGGCTTCCCCACCCTCCTCCCCCTGCGTCCCATTGTCCTGGGCCGTCTCCTGACCCCCGCCTCCCCGCTTGGCATCTGCAGACGGAACCTCCATCCCCCTGCCCACATTGTGCAGATACTGACCCCCTGGGGAACCCCGCTGCCTGCTTTCTGGCACATCTCGTGCCCAGGAACCTGAGCTGATGGATCGGGAAAGCTGCCCACTGGGTCCCTGTCCGGCACCGCCCTTTTTCCCTTGAGCCATTCCAAACTTCCCCCAGTTTATACTGCGGCCAAGGTGCCTAATGGCTTCCTACCCAAGTTTCCGCTTCTGTAAACGGTATCGACTGTAAGTTTTAAGATTACCTTGACAGAATAAGCTAAGGAGATGGTGACAGCAAGAGGCAGGCCCTCTGGGACAGCCACAACCAGCACAGTGACACCGATGATGAAGAACTTCACAAAGTACTGCACATAGACCGGCGTGCACTCTGCCAGCCACGTCCGGCCTTCCACAACAAACGTCTCGATCACAAAGTGGAGGACCAGGATGATGACAGTGATGGCGGACATCACCAGCCCTGCCACAGCCGAGGGAGGACAGAAAAGTGGTTGCCAGGGGTGAGGGAGGGAGACAGGAAGAGGGAAGAAGACGTCTTGGAGGCCTTTGTGAGGGGCTTGTGGATTTGCCTTGCATTTTGGGATAAGCAGCCCTGGCTTGGCTCAGCAGGTGAGTGGGGGCCTGCTTGCAAGGGGGCTCTGTGTGGCCTCTTCTGGAGTCCTGCTGGGGCAGGGGAGTGGAGTTTGTGCCCTGATGGTATCAGAGGCACTGCTGGGGAGGACCGGCAAGCTTCTACCCCCCACTAAGCCCCAGAACTCAGGGTACCAGCCCCACATGCCCCAGCTGCCTTTTGAGTGTGCCAGGGGCAGAGCCTGGAGCCTGGGTGGGGGCACCTCGTGGGCAGTGGCTCGGTGTGTGACCCAGGGCTTTGGTCAGTGGTCTGGGATTGACGCTCGCTAGGGAAGGGCTGTGCCAGGCCCTGGCCGGTGCTCCTGGCTGCCTGGTTCACACATCGCCCGCCACATCCCTTCCACCTCACTCTGCACAGCCTGGGCTCATCTCCAGGAGCCCAGCATCTTCCATCTTGCACCTCCTGCCGTCCCTACCTGCTTTCCCGATCTGCACGGCTAGCTTCGTGAGCTTCCCCTGAAGGACAGACTTCTCTTTCTTGGGTGCGCTGGCTTTCTTCTTCTCCCGCTCCTCCATTTCCCCACCCTCTGCACTCTTCAGGGGTTGCATTTCCATGGCCACTGCCCCATCCTGCTTCTTAGCTGCACACAGAGGAACCCCATCGCCAAGGTTAGAGCCTGGCTGGGGAGAAGGGGTTACAAGGAACTTTCATGGGGAAAGACACTCCACACCACGGACAGGATGCAGGGTTCTTAGTGCCAAGTCTACCCACTTCCTTTCTCCCACCTCCTAAGCCCAGGCCCTCTCGGCGTGGGTGGGGTGGCTCCAGCACTGTTCTAGGTGGGACAGAGACGGTTCTCTCGGGAGAAGGGAGGACAGACATAGCACAAAGAATTTGGGCACACAGACAGGGTGACCGGTCCTGGAATGCCCCAAATAATACCTGAGAGCAGAGGGCTATGGCCCATGGAATGTTCCAGAACCCTGAGCTGACTCATCTGCCTACTGGTGTCCGAGTCACCTCCCACCTCCCTCAGGGAGGCCCAGGAGCCCCGTGCACTGTCCTCCCACCAGCCCTGCACCTGCTCAGGCTCCATCTGTCCCTCCAGCACCCTCCTCGCCTCTCCCTGGAGCAGATGGCTCCTGTCCCTCCTTCCCTGTGGGTCCTGTGCTCCTCAGCCGCGCTGCCCTCGACGTGGTGGCAGTGTGTCCTCCGCGCTGGCTCCCTCCTCTCCCCGCTCCCCCGCCCCTGCCACTTCCTTATCTCTGTCCCCACCAAGCTGCGGCTGCATCCACTCCTAGCGCAGAGTAATCCTGGCCACCCAACCTCCTCTTCGGCCCCAGGACCGATGCAGCCACCTGGGGGCCTGGGGCAGCAGACTCGTCTTTCTCCCTCGCTGCTCTGGTCCCCCATCCACTGGGATTCTTGGCACTACCGCCATCACCTCTGCCTCCTCTTACTCCTGCTCACCTGGCAGCCCAAGGCTACTCGCCACGGCTCGTCTTCCCAGGGGCTTCAAGACACAATGGCCCCACCCAGCTGGGCCCCTCTAGCTTTGCACCCAACCTGCTGCCACCTTCTCAGCCCCAGGCTTCAGCCACCAGGTTGCCCCCCTGTGCCCTCCCAAACCCAGCTCCACACGGGGCGTTGCCTTGTTGTGCCTCTACCTGTGACCTTCCTGAGGGCCAGGACCTGCCTTGTCCCCGTGGAGTCCCAGCACCTAGAGCTGGCTGCTGCATTGGGCAACATCTCCTCTCCTCTGCGGGCAGCACTGGACTCCCCCACTCCCCTTCTCCTGCTTCCTGCGTCTCACAGGCAGGAGCAGACCAGCCCCAGGGTGTCGGCACCTGCCAGGCATCTGGGGCTGAGACGAGAGTCGGGTCTCTGGGCCTCAGTGGACCACTCTGTCTCCCAGGTCCACAGACTTGGCTGAAAGGAAGCTGGCTTGGGAAACACCCGGACTGGTACCCAGAGCTTCAGGCGAGTCAGCTTTTCTGGGCCTCAGTTTCCTCATCTGGCCAGAGTGGACCTGGGGTGCCCACTTACAGGTGATCCTTACACCCGTGCTAGGCTAAGATCTCCTCTACGTGGCTGGGCTGAGCCGCCAGCAGTGTCTGTGGCCAGGACGCCCTGAGCAGCCCCAGGGGTGTGCTCTCTCCTACCTCTGCATCAGGACAGGACTGTGCAACCCACTCACCTGGTCTCCAAGTGCTCCTCCTGCCACCAAGGCAGGTGACCCTTCCCCTGCACTGCGCCCTCCACCAGCCCACCCCTAGGGCTCCAAGCCAGTGGTGCCCGAGCATCGGCGCACGTTACCTTTGGTCTGGCTACTCTCCGTGGCCCCATCCTGCTGCTTGCCTACAATGGAAGAGGGATGACAGACACGAAGGCTTGAGGACACCATGTGGCATGCACATGCACAGCACAGCCTGGTGGCACATGGCAGAGGGGGTGGGGAGGAGGGGCCTGCTTGTTGGTGGCCCTGAGCACTGCGCACTGCGGCACCTTCTCCATGCCCCGCCTCTCCAAGCTCACCCTGTCACCACCTCCCAGCAAGCACACAGTCACCATGAACACCAGTATTCCTGAGCCAGACCCGTGGTCTTTGAGCCTTGAGCCCAGACCTACAGTGAACCCCTAAAGCCAGCCCTGGATGGGCCCTGGGTCACACATGGCTGGCAGTGGGATGTTCCTGGAAGCTGCGGCCTGCTCCCTGCAAAGCAGCTCAAGGAGTTCACTTAGATGGCCCGTAAGCCCTGGAAACTGGGCAGACAGCACCCAGCTGCCTTGCCCTGGCCTAAGGAATGGTTTTCCCTGCAGCTACGGCCAGCAGTTAGCTCAGAGACTGTGTGTGTGTGTGTGTGTGTGTGTGTGTGTGTGTGTGTGTGTGTGTGTTTGAGACGAGTCTCGCTGTCACCCAGGCTGGAATGTGGTGGCTCGATCTTGGCTCACTGCAACCTCCACCTTCCAGGTTCAAGTGATTCTCCTGCCTCAGCCTCCTAAGTGGCTGGGATTACAGGTGCACACCACCACGCTCAGCTAATTTTTGTATTCTTAATAGAGACGGGGTTTCACCATGTTGGCAAGGCTGGTCTTGAATTCCTGACCTCAAGTGATCCTCCCGCCTTGGCCTCTCAAAGTGTTGGGATTACAGGTATGAGCTACTGCGCCCAGCCCCAGTGTGTATTTTAAAGGTACAAAGGAATAAGACTTTAGGACTCTGCCAGGTGCTTTTAGGTCATTGGTCAACCTAGGGCCACTGCACAGGAGTGCCAGCCTGAGCAACAGCACGTAGCAGACCCGGAAGGCCAGTCTGGGCCCCAAGTGACCCTATCCAGGGGCTTAGGTGGTGGATGCAGCCACCCTTCTGAGAGCTGCAGTTAGAGGAGCTTCCTGGGGCCGCATCCGCACTGGCTGCAGCTCTAGAATCAAAGAGACCAGGGAAGGAGGGGCTTGTGGGTAACCACAGTAACTGTGGTCAGCCGCCATCCAATGACTCACGTCACTGGGCATCCAGGGATACAGATGGTGCCAGGTGGCTCCCAGGCAGCCAGGGTTGGGGTCTGGGGTCCCTGGAGAGCAGGGAGAGGCCCTCCTCTCAGCCAGGGCTGGGGCATTGATCGGGCCCTCTCTGCCCAGGGTTCCTGTGGGCACAGAGGGTCTTCTTGCAGGGAGGGGAGACCCCTATGGACATAGGATGGCAGTGCGATCACCCCGCAGCACAGAAGGGGAGACGGCAGAGCCTTGGGGCTCTGGAGGCCTGAAGTAAGCATGGACTGTGGACCCAGCCTGCACACAGACCCTGGGAGGCCTCTGGAGGAGGGAGGCAATGGGGTGCCTGGGGTGAGCATTGCTGGAAGAGGAAGGCTGGGCCTGGCCAGAAGACACAGGAGTGGGGGAAGGTGAAGAGGGGAAGGACACCTGGAAAAAGGTGCATGGCAGTCAAGCTCAAGAGACAAGAAACGGGGGGTTGGGTGCAGGTAGGAGGGAAGGATCCTAGGTGTGTGCCAACGGGGGTGTGGGGGAGCGATGGGGAGGGGAAGCAGGGAGCCCCTGGTCTTCCCAGCTCGCCAGCTGCTGCTCTCCCTCCAGGGCCCCCTCAGGGTTCCCTTCCTCCAGGAAGCCCTCTAGCTCTGACTCCTAAGTAGCACAGCCTGAGGGCCTGGAGAGCAGGGGCAGGTGGGGCCTGGGAGGGGCTGTATGGTCTTGTCAATTTCAAAGAGGAGAGGCCTGGAACAGTTGGTAAAGACACACTCATTTAAGGGCCAGAAAAGGTGAGAGGCTGGGAAAGGTGGCCGGAGACTCCAGAGGAGCATGGGTTCCTGTGGGCATGGGAGAGGGCCCTGTGTGCAGGCATGAGGACGCAGCCCAGGCAGGAGCAGCTGGACTTCCCGGGACAGAGGCCTCGGGACTCCAGCCCAGAGGGTCGCCTATCTGCCTGTGAACCCCCAGGGCATTCACTGGGGTGGGACACTGCACGGAGCCCTACAGGGACATGGGACTTGGTGCCACCAAGAGGAGCCGGTGCAGAGAGACCCAGGCCCAGGCTGCCAGAAGGCAGGGCTCGTCAAAGCTTCCAGGCCACAGCGGCTTCTCCAGCTCCTCGCTTGCTACCTCCAGGAGCAGTGGCTCTGGGCTCAGGACTGACCTTTCCCCCAGGGCCCTGACTGCCTGACGCTGGCCCCTGTGCCCTACACACTGGCCCCAGGGCCCGGGCTGGAGGCCCCTGGCAGGAAGCAGAGCTGTCCCACTCCGGCGTGGCTCCGTACCCTGTTTTGGCTGCAGGAGACGCCAGAAGGCAAGCCTCGCCGGAAGGGGCCGTGGCAGCCATTTGATCTTGTCCATCAGGGCCTCCCTGAACAGTCCTCAGGTTCGAGGATCTGAGGACTCTGCCTACTGCA
Organism: Cheracebus regulus; assembly: GCA_963574635.1. Classification (NCBI taxonomy): domain Eukaryota; kingdom Metazoa; phylum Chordata; class Mammalia; order Primates; family Pitheciidae; genus Cheracebus; species Cheracebus regulus. The sequence goes on from CAUYQU010019912.1 coordinate 45,656, forward strand.
GGGCCTGACAGTGGCAACTCCAGCCGCGGGGCGAGGAATGGGGCCTTCTGGCGCAGGCTTGCATAGATTCGTAAGCCCCAGGGCAGTGCCAGCACCCACGGGTGGGTGGCCCTACCCTTACCTGTCCCAGCCTCCTCTGACCTCTGACCCTCACCTCCCTGACTGCCTCCCATGCAGGCCTGGGATCCGTGGTACCTTACTGGGCATGTGCCCTGAGGGTGGGCACGAGGGTCCTCGCAGCCCCTGTCCCTCTGACCCCATTCATGCCCAAGTAGGCATGGGGTCCTGAAGCCTTTGGGGATGGTGGTTTCAGGGAAGCTCCCATCCATAGCACTGGAGGGGACCTTGGCCTGCCAGCTCTCCGGGGGAAAATCCTCAGAAGAGGAGTCCCTAAGGAGAATCAGAAGAGAGGACCTGGCCTCCCACCCACTTGGGCTGGCTCTCCCTGAGCCCCCAGCTGCACGGGCCCACAAAGGAAAAACGGGCTGTGTGGATGGAGGGCCCCGGGCACTGGCGGCACTGTGCGCTACCTTTCTTATCCTTCTTCTCTTCCTCCTCTCCGCCAGCTCCAAGCAGTGTGAAGATGATGCCTGTCTGGGAGTTCACGCCAACAGCAGTCACCACCATTCTTCCAGAACCTTCCATGACATGAGTGCCTGGCACAGCAACACAGAGACGGAGACAGGAATTTGCACCACCCAGTGTGGGCCATATTCAGTACTACAGCTTGCCTTCCAGGGTATCCCGGAAGCAGGGATGCGGCGTCCAGGCCTCTAGAGGCTGTGTCCATCTTAAAACTAGGCTGAAGCCTCCTCCCTGGCTTGGAGGGGACCCCGGGGCCCACAGGGCCCACCTAGGGCCTCCAGCCTTCCTGTCCGGTTTCACAGTACATTTCCAACTGTGATAAACACTGGGCTACATTGGAACCTTCTGGAAAGGGAACACCACGCCCACTGCATATTTTCCCTGGTGGAGGCCAAGCCCAGCAGAGGGCTTGGACAGGATGCTGTGCCACATGGCTGCCAATGTCCCTTGGTGCTGGGAGGGTGGCCCTCACCTGAGAGCAGCATGGGGTCTTTGTCAGCTGACTTGCGCACGTGGTCAGACTCGCCTGTCAGGGAGCTCTCGTCGATCTTGAGGTCGTTGGCCTGGATGAGCACGCCGTCGGCTGGCAGCAAGTCTCCTAGAGCAGCGGGAAGCAGAGGCCTTTCTCCTCACTGCCTCCTCCCGGCTGCACCAGGGGAGCCCTATCAGGTGCCATGGGCCACCCGGGAAAGGGACTTGGGAGTCCCCCTCCTTCTGGGGGGAAACACCCACACCTAGCCGTGTCGTCCTGCTCCTAGGAAACAAGGTCATTTGCACCCTTTGTATGGGGGAAGCCCTCGGTGGAGGCTGTGGGGACAGTCGCTTCTTGGGGGGCCTGCTGCGTCTGAAATTCTCCTGTTCTGCCCTGTCCCGTGCTCCCCCGCCTCCCCTACCTCCGGCCTCCTGCAGGTGACCACACCCACTTCACTGGGGAGAACCTGTGCTGGGGCTCTCCTCTGGTCCACCCTGCCTGGAAATGAGCCGAGCTTCCTTGACAGGGTGGGTGAAGACCGGGGCACTCACCGTACTTGACCTGGGCAATGTCCCCCACCACCAGCGCAGCCACGGGGACCTGGAGGAGCTGTCCGTTCCGGATGACCGTGAACTTCTGCTCCTGCTCAATCCGGCTCTGCAGGCCTCGGAACTGCTTCTCCTTGCTCCAGTCATTGAAGGCCGTGACCAGTACCACACAGATGACGGACAGCAGGATGGCGGCCCCCTCGATCCAGCCAGCCTCGGCCTCGCCCTCATCTTCTGCACCTCCTGACACATTCCCGCAGGCTGTGCCAAGGACAGAAGGGAAGCGGTGGAGGAGACGTCACCGAGAGCCCTGTCACTGGGGTCTCGGCATCCTGTGACCCTCCCCTCACCTTGAGTCCACTCCTCTCCCTGCGTCCACCCCAGGCCCTGGCCCTCACCTTCACTCTCCTCTCCTGGCGGTGCATAGAATGAGAGTCCCAGAGAGACAATGGCGGCCACCTCCAGGATGATAAGGGTGACGTCCTGCAGGGCCTCCCACACCAGCTGCAGGAAGGTCTTGGGCTGTTTGGGCGGGATGAAGTTCTGCCCGTAGATCTGCCTGCGCTTGTCCAGGTCATTGGTGTTGTCCGCCAGGCCTGCACAGCGCCCGGGAGGCACAGAAGGAGAGGACGGGATGGGACCAGCAGGGCCTGTGTGTCCCAGGCCTCCTATGTGGCCCTGCCTGTCTGCTCCAGGGGTGGGAGCAGCCCTCTGGGGCCACCTGGCCAGTGCCTGGCTCTCCCTCTAGACAGTAAGCTCTCAGAAGGCAAGACCTGCACAGGCCTGTGGCACGAGCCTTTCTGCAGACCGCTGGGGACGGGGTGCACATGGGAGCAAGCATGCGGCCCTCCAGCTGCTGTCACGGGGAGTCCCTAGCATGAGGAAGGGATGCTGGCCACCCTCCTCCGGACACGCAGATGACAAAACAGGCCAGGAGGCTCCCAGACTCCAGCAGGTTCCAGGCCCCTGTGTTGTCCTGGCCACCTCCACACTACTGCCTAGGGGACACTGGAAGGCAGGGGACAGGACCCAACAAGGGGAGCGCAGAGGGGACCCAGCAGGGTATGGCCAGATAGAGCCAAGGGTTGCCAGGATACAGTACAGAGAACAGCCAACCGTCCCCTGGGGAGGAGAGCGAGTGTCCAGGGGACTTTAGTGGAGACATGCGGAGGGCCACCAATCAGGGGAGGCAGGGATGGCGCCAGCTTGGCTTCAACCAGACACCAAAGACTAGGCCAGGGCTCTACCTCATCAGGAAACACCTCTCCAGCTCCCAGCCTATGAATTCCCTGCTCAGGCTTCTCACCAACAGCCCCCCTCCCCAGCTCTGTGAGATGGGGCCAGCTAGTCCCAAAGACTGGCAAGGTGGCATAGGCCAATCTGTGGGTGCAGGAACGGCCTGCAAAGAGGGCGTGCGTGGCCTGAAGGACGGACGCATGAGCATGGTCAGTACCAAGGCATTGGGACACTGCCCCCGGGCTGCTCACCAGCTGCTCCCTGCAGGGTGCAGACCACTGAGGCTGGAGGTGGAGAGGGCCCGGTGCCCGTGAGTCAGACCTCGGGCCTGCGGCCCAGGTCAGGATAGAGCCAACACGGCTTGATAGGACCCGGCGAGCACAGGGCTGTCAGGACACAGCCGCCTTGGTTCTCATGCGGTTTCAGGGCGAACTTCAAGCCCTCAGCCGGGGCTCACAGCCAAGGGATACCAGCTCCTGCTGTGTTCTCTGAGCCCACTGGGCTGTGTAAGTGCTCGTGTGCATGGTGACTTGAATGACACCCAGAGCCACTCAGAAGCCCCCGAATTGTTCTTGCCCTCACAATCAGAGCCACCTGTCCCTATCCAATTCGGTGACTTGTCATCCTTGAAGACGCTCACTTCTCAGCCTTCCTTGGCCTGAAGGTACTGGAGGCTTACATGTATGACTAACATCGAGGCCTGGACACCCACTCAGCCACCTTCTCCGGGGCAGGCATGTGGTATGACACTGTACCCCCACATGGGGCCGCCTTCGGCCCCAGGATTCTCAGCCCTGGCTGATTCCAAGCCCTCCCCTGCAGCGCTCACTCTGCCCAGGGCTGTCCTGGGCGGTGACCAGACCCACACTGCCACCTAGTGGACAAATAGCAGCTTGCAGCTCCCAGCCCTGGCCAGCCGGCTTCGTGCTGCCATCTGCTGCAGGGACAAGGTGGCCCAACAGCCCAGCCCCAGCCCATGGGGCACTCACGATTGTTCTGGGAAGGCACACAAGACCCCCTGGATGACTGCAGAACAGAGGCTAACTGTGGGGCTTCTGAGGAGGGCAGGGGAGGCCCCGGCCACGGTGCAACAGAAGCCGCCGCCCAAGCATTCGACCCAGCTAGGCTCCTTCGACCCACCGTGGCTCATTCGACCCAGCTAGGCACTGGCCACAGGTGCTCTCCCCACCCAGAAGAGCCACAGCTGTCCCTGCCCCTCTCCCCCGGCTCAGATTTCTTCAGGAGCCAAAGACCTCTTGCTGAGGCCTGAGCTTGCCCCAATCGGGAGCCTGGGGGCAACTCTGGGCCTTAGCTCCTGGGTGGTGGGGAGGGACTGGGGACTAGGGACCCAACTGAGGGGTGTGCACCTCACTCTGGACTGGGATGGTCTCCCAGAATGACAGGAGCTAAGCCAGGTGGTGTCAGTACTAGGGAGTACAAGACCCCTCAGTGACTTGAGAACAAGCACATTCTAACCTCGGGGCTTCTGGGGAGGGGGAGGGGGAGGGGAGGGACAGGAGATGGCTCCCGAGATACCTGGGGTTTCTACTGACCTTAGCCTGGAGCCTCCATGTGAGTCTGTCTCCTGCCTGCCCCGCCTCACATGCCCACTTCGTCCCTGAGAGCAGCCAGGACCCCGGCCCCTTCCCCGGGAGCTCTCTTGCTCTTGTCAGCCTCTCCCTTGGCCTTGACCCACCCTTGCAGCTGTAGCCTGGCTCGTCCCTCCTTGGCTACATGGGCAGCTGCCCTCGGCCTGGCCCTGTGGTGTTAGCCTTCCTGTGGGCTTGGGGTCCTGACAGCTGCACGACTGCCCCACCCACTGCAGGGGAGGAGGAACACAGCTGCGGTCCCTCCGGCCGAATTCGCGCTTCCCCAGCAGGCCTGAAGGCAGTCCAGGTCCAGGGCATGGGGGCAGGGGCTGGCCGGTCGGCATGGACACAGATGGGTGGCCTGACTGGAGCAGAGGCCAGATGCCATCAGAATTGGATTAGGAGCATATTGCGCTAGCTTCCAGCTAATCCACTACCTCCTTTCCATGACTGCCTGTGGAGCCCAGAGGGGGACCGGGCAAGGCTAGGTTCCTGGGCAAACCCACCTCTGAGTTCAGCCTGAGACCCAGGTTTCCTGACAACAGCAGCATGGTTTCCAGGATGGTTCTGGAATCCTCTTGGAGTGCTCCCAAGGCAGGGGGGAGTGGATTGATGAGCGGACCACCAGAAGATAAGTCCCATTCCCGCAATGTGCCACACGCCAGAAAGCACCTGCCTACGGGGGTGTGCCTGCCTCCTGCCCAGCGCCAAGTCTGCCCACCTTGCCAGGGGCTTGGCATGGGGCCTGGGATACAATGAAGCCAGCTGCCCCCATGGCTCAGGCCCTTGTGTCTGAGGAATGAGGGGCAGGCGCGTCTGAGTAACAGAGTCTGGGCACGCGACCGGGCTGGGGGATGTGGGGAGCGAGTCACCCACTCTTGGCACCCAGACAGCTTGAGCCCGAGGACCTCCAGGCTCATCCTTCGGGCAGCAGATCCAGGCCTGGCCGGCTCCCTGCACTGTGGCCGTGGGGACCGAGACGCTTGGAAGCCCATCAGAGGCTAAGCCACCCACCTGTGCACCTGCCCTACTCCATGCCCGTGCGCCCGCCTCCACAGGCACGCGAGAGCTCCTGAGCTCCCTGGCAGAATCAGGCAGGTTCCCAGGGGCCTTGACATTTTAAATATTTAACAAGGCCTGGCAGACAGGGGAAAGAGCGGCCAGCTGAGGCCCATCTGCTTCCTTTGATCTGGGAGAGGCCAGAGCCCTTGTGGCTAAATGGCCCTCCACCCAACCTCCTGGGGGCTGGGCAAGGAGGAGGGAAGGCAAGAGATGGTCGGGAGTGGGAGCGGAGCCAAGCCGTCGGCCCCAAGCAGCTGCCCACTGCGTGCGTGTGCAGCAGAGGTGGGGTGTGATGGGCACATCAGCTCCAGGGCACAAAGCTAGGGAGACCCAGGCTGACCCAGAGTTCCTGACCTGGCCTGAAGACCCCCTCCTCCATCTCCACTCCCCCTGCAGCCTGAGTGCCCCCTGCAGACAGAAGGGCCGAGGAGGCCGCAGCCACAGGAGAACGGTCTCTGGGTTGAGGTGAAGGCAGAGTGGGAAGCCGCCAGGCTGGGAGCAGAGGAGATGGGTGGGCACAGGCGCTGCCCTGACAGGCAGCAGGTCAAATCAGCTTGTGCTGGCTGGGGTACAGACCTGGCACCAGGCTGGGATAGCAGCAGCCCTGCCAGGCACACGACAGCTGGACCAGAGAATGCTGTGGCTCCTGGAATCTGGGGGCTGGGCCTGGCTCCTGGGGATCCCCACTTCATGGCAGACCCCAGCAACCAGGTAGGCAGGCCACACAAGGCCGGGCAGAGCAACGCCTCCCACAGGGACAGTCAGGCCTCCACCCCAGACCTCTAGACAGTGCTCACTGGGCTTTCTAGAGCCTCCCTCCGCGGTGAGACTGAAGCCCTCCTGCGCTGGTGCATCTGAGCAACACTCTGGGCCTCCGGTGCCCCAGCTTCAGCCAGCCCTTCCTGCCAGACCCAAACGGCTCTGTGCCACCTTCAGGCCACCCTCTCTCTTCCCAGGAGAGGCCCCAGCCACCCTAAGCTCCGAAGGCTTGCACCCTGACCGCTTCCTCCTGTTCTGATCCCCCTTAAGTGGACACAGGGGTGAGCACACCAGGAACCCCAGATATACAGTCGGGCTGCCTTCTTTCTCCTGCCCTTCCCCGCTCCCCAGAGGGATTTCTGTTAGGGGCCATATGTGCATCCCATGAAGTTCCTATCTCCGCCTCCCCCACCTGGCTCTCTAGAGTGGAGAACTGCTGATTTTGAAGGTGTGGGGATGGGTGGTCAGGTCACACCCCCTTGAGGACACAGGTTGCCTGGGACCTCTCCCGCTCAAGGAAAATGGCTGAGGAGGGGCACAGGTGGCCCTTGACCCTGGCCAGCCTTGGGGATAAGGCTGCCTGCAGGATGCCTCTCTGAAAGCTTGGGGAAGGGCTGGGTGGCACACTTACCCATGGTGGGCGAGGTCTTCAGCCTCCGACAGAGCCCACTGACGTCCCCGTAGGCCTCCTCAATCTTCTGCAGCGCCTCGGCCCCCCTCAGCTCCATGAGGGTGCGCAGCTCTGCCAGCGTGCACCCAAAGCCTCCAGCGTGGGGGGCCTCCCGCTGCTGCTGGGGCTTGGGGTGGAACTCGATGGAACTATTGGCCATGTCACCCATGCTGCCTGTCAGGCCTCCTCACAGGTGCGACCTCGGCTCAGCCGCAGCTAGGGCCAGGCGGCCACCCACGGGCCCAGTGCCCGGGCAAGGTCTGGCAGTGGTGGGAAAGCTGCTAAGCGTGGACACCTGGGGAGAAGGAGGCAAGGAGCAATTGAGAAAAAACTGAGGTCCCATCTTCCAGAACATTCTCTGCAAGTCTTCACTCAGTCTGTGCCATGATCCATAAAGTGCAAAATTCACCTCCCAGGCTGGGCCGGTGGCCCTCATGCTCTGCCAGGCCCCACTGGCCATGCCATTCCTGGGTCCTGCCCACCACAAGTGCCTAGAACCTGGAGGGCTTGGCCGGAGGGGAAGGGGCGGTGTTGGTGCGTGCTGCCGGGACCCTGCCTTGGCCAACACTAGCTAGCTGGGAGGAAGAGGCCCTCACTGCCTGCACATCCACAGGGAGCCCATGCTGGAGTGCGGGCGGCATGCTGGGACTGGGCAGCAGCTGGTCCTGCCTGTGCCTCACCACCAGTCCTGGGCTCGTCCAGCCCGGCTCACTCCCTGCTCTCATCTGGTTAAGACACGCCCGGTGCAGCTGGCATGCTATGAGTCCCTGGCGGTCTTCTGTTGCGGCTTTAGTGGCTCAGTTTCTGTGGCCCTGAGGGTGCCTGGGGGGCCCAGGGCGAGGAAAGGAGGAGGCCCGGAGGGAGGGTGGGAGAGAGGGGAGGGGAGGGAAGGGCAAAGAGAGGGAGGGGATAAAGGGAGTGGCTGAGAGGGGAGAAGGAGAAAGCCGAAGCAGCCACAGGTTGCTGGCGAGTGCGCCAGTGTCCCAGCCTACAGCATAGTGCCACCCACTCCCCTCCACGCCCTTCTTCCCTCCACATGACAAGATAAGGAGCTAAGGTCTCCCCACACTGAAAACATCCAGGCCATGGCCCTGGCCAGACTGCCTTCCCCCTCTGCCGAGGATCGCAAACTTGTCGCCCTCACGTTATCCAAGGACCCGCTAGCACCCAGGCTGCTCCGCCTGCAGTCATCACAGTGTTCAGCGGGTCCCCGTCCTCCAGCACTGAGCCTGCTGTGCGAGCCACAGCTTGTCTCTCTCCACTCCTTCCTGGCCCAAGCAGAAGTGGGAGCAGCTCCCAGGGCCACATGCTAAGCCCGCCACATCCTCATGGAACTGAAATGGCCTCAGTGCACCTGACCTGGCCTTGACATCAGCCAAGAGCCCTCCTGGCAGCTCAGCGGGGCCCTGACCCCTTGTGTCTGGCGAAGCTCCTGGCTCAGAAGGATCCCCTGGAAATGAGTGGCCCAGAGCCCCGAATCAAGGTGACAAAGCCCTCAGGCAGCCAAAGCAGGCACGGCCAAGTCCATGCCTTACTCTCCAGAAACATCCATCCATCATGACCCACGTTTGAAAGGCATGGGCATTTGCATGTTTAATCCCGCAACATTTTCCACAGAAAGCGGCCTTCACTTCTGGGAGACATGGGGACAAAATGGTGGCCATGTGCCTATGCTATCCTCTCCCCACCTCTCCCTGCCCTGTCTTGCAGTTGGTCACCTGTCTCATATTCACTGAGCAGCTACTACATGCCTTGCACTCGGTAAGTCTCAACTAACCCTGTCCCTCTCCAGCTGGAACAAAGAAAGATCTGTGGGGTTGCAGCTGGGGCAAAGGCGAGGGAGGGCTTCTGGGGACAGGCATGGAGAGAAGACTGCAAGGTGTGACAGCTGGAGAGAGGGGCCAGGGCAGCAAGCAAAGCTGTCCCAGGCAGGGAGGGCTTCTTTTGGGGCTGCTGTGTGGACGAATTGTACTTGCTTTTGTGAGTGTGAGAGACAGGCTGGCTTGGGGAGGTGGCAGAGCCAGAGGACAGCTGGCTGTCCTGCTTCTGACTGCTCAAGGCAGCAATGGCAGCTTTCGGCTGTCACCTGCACTCCTCGTCCTCCTGAGACTGCCTCCCCTCCCCGCCCCAGGACCTTTGCTTCCCTGGCCTCCAGTCGTCTCATGCCTCAACATTCCCACTATGTAGCAACTTGGTGCAACTGTCAGGTTCAAGCTCTGTGCCCCCAGGGGGTGACAGAGTGAATGGCTTGTCTGGTGGGCTCTTCGGTTGCACATGACCATGACAAAAATGCTTGTTCCTCGGAGCAGGGATTCCCCATGGCATGGTCACCCTGGCACATGCTCATCCTCCCTCCTCTGACCAGGGCATACCCAAGGCCAGCTCTGTCCTCCCGCTCCTGGTCCCTGCCCCTGACCCCCCAGGGGTGGCCCAGGCAGAACCACACCAGGTCCTCCCGACTAGTGCGACCACGGTTGTGGCTGAGTGGACCCACAGTGACTCATGGGGAGGGCAGTGGGCGGGGAGGCAATCCTCCCCTCTACCATGGTCCTGGGGCCAAGTTCCTTCTTCTCGCCTGGCCCTGCTGGCCCTCCCCACCTCGGGATCCCCCCACAAGCAAGGTATGTGTCCTGTGCACCACCTGGTAGGTCTCCCTCCAGTCCAGCCACTGGTCACGACCCTACTGTGAGTCACCACTTTCCCTGGTTCAGGCACCATCGCTCCAGCAAGCCCCTGTTTCAGCCTCCCATCCCCATCAAGCAAAAGGCCAGATTCCCTTTGAGTACCTCCCAGCTCCACTCCCGCCCCAGCTGCACAGCCCTGCCAGTTCTGAGCCCTGACCACATGCCCTCTGTTCCAGCTCCACCTGCTGACCTCTGACGAATCCTCTTAGTCACAATTCAAGTGGAACATTCTCCAGGAGTCTCTGCCAGTTCCTCAGCCAAAATTGATTGCGCCTGAGTCTATAATCCCACGACCCATTCCTGTTTCACTCTGCTTGGCATTGCAGTGATCTGTGAGCATGTCTCCCACGAGCTGGGTCCTGAGCTCTTTAAGACACGTGGTGATGGAGAGGCAGGAAGTCCACCACGTGGTCAGCCCCGCATGGGGCCGGGGATCTGAAGGAATGAGGGAATGGGGGCCTGGCGCACAAAGGAGGAGACTGGAGCCCTGGGAGGCGGAGTCTCCATCCTGGAGGACAGGGTGGGGTGGGGGTGCTTTGCTAATTCTCATCGTCTTCATAAATGCAATAGGCTATAGGGGAGACAGGAGCCATCAGTTAAAGTAAGGCCCATCTAGCCTGACTGTCGGCTGCTGTAGAGACCAAATGGCATATACTCTGCTTTCCCTGGGTTCTATATAAGCCTGGCCGATGGCCTCCCTGATTCCCAATAAAGACAGCAGCCATCACTGAAATGGCCAAGAACCGAAGTCACTAGGCCTATCAGTTCTGCAGACCTGACAGAGTTTCCGGCCTGGGCTGGCTGCCGAGAACGGTCTGCAGGCACCAAAAGGGCAGGGAACATACCATTTCTGTGCTCTTTCATCTTTCTGACCTTAATTGGCTTGATTGAATTGAGAACCTCCACAGAGGGGGCCTCGCACCTTCCAGCATTTGCGCCATCCCTACACAGACTGTCCGGCCTTGTTAGGGGAGACAGCCAGTGGGGTCCCCTTGCTGGAGGGGATGGCCCAAGGCCAGGCCCATTACTCAACCACCTTCAGGACTCTTCCGTCCAGCAGGGCTCAGATGCCCTCACCTCCCTGCTAGGTCCACACACAGTGCCTGCTCCCCGCCCAGTGACTCAAACCCATCTGGCCAGAAACCCAGAGGCCCTCTTTCCGCTGTGTTGTCCCTCCCTGGCCACCCCTAACTGGGCTTTGGGGGCTCTCCCAGCACCTCCAACTTAGTCCCTCATGGACTTCCTCCAGGCCTTGGGCAGCCCAGCACCCTCCAGAAGGCTGGGCACTTTCTAGGTGGGGGCACCTCCACTCCTGGGCTGCCCCTCTCAGGATCCAGTCACACACTGAGTTTCCAGCCCACATCTGCATGCCAGCCCTGGACAGACATGTTTTTTTTCACTACACCCTCAGAAACACCCTACAAGGGCCAGGAGAGAGCTCCCTACCTTACAGAGGGGAAACTGAGGCTCAGGAAGGCTCCTGCTTCTGTGCTAGTTCTCCCGGCCCTGCCTTCCATATGACTTGAGGTGGGTCATGGCCGCCCTTGCTGGGGCGCTGTGATGACACCCCCAGAAGCAGGTTCAGGTTGCACTGCACTCAGCCACCTGCTCCACCTTTACGGAGCGGAGGACAGATCGGGGATGAGACCCCGCCACCATCCTCCAGATCTCAGGTGAGGCACGCGTTGGGATTTGCCCTGTTCTCCACCCTGAAAACAGTCTCACTGCACTCCAGCCGAGTGCCCTTTCAGTTTCTGGGGTCTGCGTGGACCTATGTCTTCACAGGGGTGAGGGGCATGTACTGGAGGAAGTCCCAGCCCCGGAGTCACTCCCTAGTCACGAGTGATGAGAACATGCAGCCCCCGGGGCCTCAGACCATCTGGATGCCAGAGCCAGGCCTGGGATGCTGTGGCCTCGAAGCAGAACTCAGGGTGAGAGGGCAGGAGATGGAGCCCTGGGGGCCCACCTGGGCACGTGCCCTCCACCTTGGGCCCTCCTGGAAGCAGACTGCCCTTCACCTGCTCCCTACAGACCCACCAAGCAAGGGCCGGTCATCCAGAGGCCCATCACTTAGCAACGTGACTCACTATGGGGATTCCTTGAAATAATAATCCCCCGTCTCTCTCCACCTCCAGGCTCAGGAAGAGTAAGCCAAGGAGACAGGGAGAGGCATGGCCCAGGCCTCCTAGGTCCAGCCCGGGGTGGGCTCCCGGACCAGCCAAGGAGCAGGAGGGGAGAGCGCATGGAAGGAGGGCACCCAGGCTGGCAGCCACCCTACCTTCTCCTGGCCTGGCGTGATCCCAGGCAGACGGAGATGCTGGTGGCTGGTGTGCACCTGGGAGACCCTTTAACCCCATCCCCACATCTTCCTGCCTTTGCAGCAGGCCCTTTCCTTCCTGTCTGTCCCCGGTGCCTCCCCCTGCGTGATGCACTTTGGTGACCCCCAGGAGGGGAAAGGAGGGTTCCAAGGACGAAGCCTGCTTGCAGCCAGGGAGGGGAGGAAAGGAGCCGAGGCAGAGAACAGCCTCATTAATATTTGAGAGGCACCGCGCTGCAGCTCCTGGGCCCTCACAGCTCCACTTGTGCTGGTGGAGGGAGGAGGATGGGAAAAGAGAAGGAAATAAAACCCGAGAAGACAGATTTAAAGGGGCAGGCTCCCCCTCCCCCGCCCCCTTCGTTCCTTCCTCCCCCCTGTTCCTGGTACAATCTGTGCACACGCCAAGTGGCTCTCATGCCTGGAACAGCTTTGGGCAAAAACAATACCCGTCACCATGGCGCCTCCTCCCCACTCCCGCATGCACCCACCTGGCTGAAGCTCTGCCCTGCAGGGCAGTCCTGGAGGGGACACCTTGGAGACCCACTGGCGGCTGCAGGCAAGGCCGAAGCAACCGCCTGTCCAGCACCGGGTGCCACAGAAAGACACAGGCATTGGAAGGCCCCATTAGCAAGGGTCCAGCCATGGAGGATTCTGGAACCCAGAGAAACACCCTGGAGGTGGCAGGAGACCAGGAGGTTGCCTTTGGGTGGACACACCTCTGCAGCACTCCTGGCTCCTAGGTGGCCCAGTGCTCTAGTCTAATCTACAGCAGCCCATGTCAGACCTGAGTGGGCATCCCTCGCCTCTCAGGGAACTTTATGAATACAGAGTCTGGGTCCAGAGGCTTCCATTCAGAAGCAGGGGGACCAGGACGCAGTCATCACCCCAACCCCTGGGGATTTGGGTGCCTAGCCAAGCTTGAGATCACACATTTGCCTGCCTTCAGAGGCTCCAGGGCCAGCCCAGAGTTCCCTCATTCAAACAAGTGCCGTCATAGAATGGAACATGGCAGCTCCTCAACACATTCAACCCAGAACTCCCAGAGGACCCCCCAAACCCGCGGGGTATAGGCCCCAGAGAACTGAAAGCAGGGACACAAACATACAGACATATTTGTCCACCGAAGTTCATAGCGACATTACTCGCAATAGCCAAAAGGTGGATGCAGCCCAATGTCCATTGACAGGCAGCTGGATAAACACGATGTGGTCCATCCAGGCCATGGAGTAGAATTCAGCCTTAAAAGGGAAGGCCATTCTGACTGGGTGCCATGGCTCATGCCTGTAATCCTAGCACTTCGGGAGGCCAAGGCAGGTGGATCACCTGAGGTCAGGAGTTCGAGACCAGCCTGGCCAACATGGCAAAACCCCATCTCTACTAAAAATACAAACATTAGCTTGGCGTGGTGGCGGGAGCCTGTAATCCCAGCTACTTGGGAGGCTGAGGCAGGAGAATCGCTTGAACCCAGGAGGCAGAGGTTGCGGTGAACCGAGATCGTGCCACTTCACTCCAGCTTGGGTGACATAGTGAGACTCCATTTCAAAAAAAAAAAAAAAGGAAGGCCATTCTGAGACGAGCTCCCACATGGCTGACCCTCGACGACATGGGACTCAGTGAAAGGAGCCAGTCACAGAGAGGCCGGCACTGTAGCGTTCCACTCCTGCGAGGTGCATCAGGGGAGAGCCGTGAACTCCGGGGGGATGGGCAGTAGAAAGGCGGGTGCCCGGGGCTGAGGGGTGGGGAGTTGGGGTGAACGGGGCCAGAGCTTCAGTTGGGGAAGATGAACAAGTTCTGCGGCTGGATGGCGGAGATGGCTGCACAGCACAGGAATGTGCTTATGCCCGGGACGCACACTTAAACGTGGTGAGCGTGGTGTGTTTTATGAGATGTGTATGTCCACAATAGAACACGCAAGTAGGCCCCACCAGCCACTTCGCTGTGTCCAGGGTGCTGCACGCTGTGCCTGAATGGCCTCCTGTGGCACCCAAGCCACACATTTGATTGCAGAAGTTTCACTGCTTCCAGCCCAGTCAGCCAGCAGTCTGCCTGTGTGGATTTTAACTTCCAGGAAACCCCCCTATTGGATATGGAAACCCAAGCAGACCCTTCCCCACGCACCCTATGCCCACCCTACAGCCTCTGTGGCTTTTAACACCATCCATATCCTGCCCAGCCAGGTGGGTGCCCTGTTTGGTGTGTAGGACCAGCTCAGTGGAGAGAGGTCATCGCCGCTGCTCCCGCCCTCTTGCTCGCAAATGACCCTCTCTTCTTGCCTCACTTCTTCACAGGTACGGACCCCATTCTGTTCCCAGAAGGGCTGGCCAGGTCACCAGCCACCAGGACCTCAAGATAGGTACCTTCCGTTTCTCAGGTGTGTCTTGAGGAGGTGTGAATGAATCCCCGCTTCCTACACCATGTTTCAATTTTCGGCTGAGCGTCTTGTCATGCAGCTAACGATTATATTTCCCCAACTCCCTTGCAGCTAACCATGACCATCTGACTATGTCCTGGCTAATTGGGTATGAGCAGAAATGACAGGGACAACTTCAGGGCCATGTCCTTAAAGAGAAGGAATGTGCCCTCCTCTGACCTTTCCCTCCTTCCTGCTGTGGGAACAGGTACGGCCGCAGCTATCCATCTTTTGCCATCTTGCAGATGGAATCCACGTACAACTCAATGAACGGAGCTCATATCCCCGAGGGCCAAGTGGCTATCGCGCTGGGCCTAGGTTGGCCACCCAGACTCTTACATGAGGAAGAAGTCAACTCTCTCTCACTGAAGCTACTGTTATGCGGGGTCTCTGTTAGACAGGTTAAGCCCATAGCCCGAGTATATCTTCACTCCAGGACCTACAAAATCCCCGCACGCCCCTGAGCTCCCCGAGGTATGATATTGTCCTAGAAGCTCTAGCTAAGGCAGAAGGGAGAGGATAGAGCCGCGAACAGTGGACAGAAATGGCAGTCCTGTCACGGGCACCCCCAGTCCCTAGCCTTCACTCTGCCATAAACCTTTACGGCATGGGGTGATGGTCCCCACCAAAGAGCGGATGTGGCTCAGGCACAGAGTGGTTAGAGAGGCGCTCACTCAAGGTCACAGGCAAGCCGGGAGGAGAGGCCAACGTGCCCTCCAGTGGTCTAGCTCCAGAGGATTCTACATTGCTCCTCTGCCAAGTTGCTGCCCAGAAAACCCCAGAAAAGCAAAAAGCAAGTGATTAGAGCCAATTAGAAGGGTTCACCAAAGTGACTGGGCAGGAGATCCGTCCCCATAAACCTTAGGGCTCCGGAGTGCAGGTGCTGGGGTTGGAGACACCTAGCCATGCCAGCTGGCTTTCACTCAAGCTCTCTGGCCCTTCACTTTTTAATCTGTGAAACGGGTTCCCATTCCTTCTCGCTGGGTTGGTGAGGAGACAGGGCTCCATCTAGCCACACACCCTGAGCCGGGTCCCCAGGGCCCTGGGCTCATTTTCCCGGAGTTTCCTTCAAGTCCCTGAGATCTTCAGGAAGCCAAACAGGGTGATGCTCTTTGCTGAGTCAGCCCCTCTTACTGCACGCGCCCCTCCCGAGACTTGTCCTGAAGTCCTCAGCTGGACTCCAGCTGGACCCCGGAGTTCACAGGTCAGGACCAAGCTCCACCGGCAAAGCCAGAACATTCCGTCCGGCAGGGGCGGGACCCGCGTGCCTCTCTGGATGCTTCCCCACAGCACTCCTGTCTCCCACGCAGGTGGCCCTCCCAACGCCGCTGTCCCTGGATCCCACAGGGAGGTTGGAAGCCCCTTCATGATTGGGGCCAGAAGTCTACACTGAGGGCACTGAGGGTTGGGGGACAGTCATTTGTTTCCTGCCAGAGAAGGCCAGAGCTGCAGAAGGAGAGAGCGAAGGAGCAGGAAGCATAATGACACTAATTATCCAATTAGAGCGGGCTGCCAGCTGCATTGCAGCCCGAGCCTGGCCAGCCACTACCCCGCCCCCATGCACTCCCCACGCGCTCCCACGCGCTCCCCACGCCCCTCCTGCCAGTCCTGGCCTGCCCAGCAGCTCTGATGGCATGGATGGCACAGGGACCTAGAAACGTGGTGGCTGTGGCCAGCGTGGAAGACTCTAGCTTGCAAAAGGACGGAGACCTTGTGTTTGGGGTCCAGTAGGAAGCCGGGTCCCTGTCCTCCCAGCCCTTCATAGTCAGAGAGCATGTGCATGGGAGGAGAGGTGCCCAAGTCACACCAGCTCTGTCTGGGTACCTTGGTGCCCGTGCCAGCCCGCTTCCAATCTCAGAGCCAGCTCTGAGGACCGGAAGCCGTCAAGGCCTAAATAGGTAATTAAGGAAATTACAGGCAGCTGGAGGCCATCAGGCTGTGGGCAGTCCTGAGTCCTTCTAGCTCGGACAGGCAGTGACTAAATAAGGCGCTACCAGGACACACACATGTGTCCTCCTAGGGAATGAGTCCCGTGGGGCCCCATTAGGAATCCTGGCAGGGGCAGCAGAAGGGGCGTCCTGCTTTCTGGAAGCAGGCCAAAGTCTTTGGGAGGACAGGCTGGAGGGACTCATTGGGTTCAAGGTCAGAGGCCAATAAAAGGATCTGGAAGGCAGACCTCTAAATGAGGGCTCTCCGAAGAGGGGGGTCGAGGCTGCCTTTGTGTGACCCAGACCCCAGGAATTCGCACACAGGAGCATCTGTGCCACTTTCCCCGCTGGGGGGCGGGATGCCTGCTGCCAACTGTGGCGATGGAGGAAGAGCAAGTGGTGAGGGTGCCCAGACAGAGGGCACGTCAGACGCTGCAGCCAAGGCCGTGACAGCAGGATCTGAAGGTCGCCAAGGGCTTTGCTGCAGTCTGAGTTGCACGAACTGACCGAGGAACCCAGCATAGGAGCCCAAAGCTCTGCCAGCAAAGCCCAGAGAAAGTGCCACAAAGCTCCTACGGCACTCCAGGGGCGCCTGAAGGGGGTGCAGAGGCAGAGGGCCCCTCTGAGGCTGGAAGCAACACCCACGCACGGCTCCGAGTCTCCCTCGGAGTGCCCCACAGCCCATCAGGTCCCCCACCTCCCCACCACCAGGCGGCAGCTCCTCTATCCTGACCCTCTTATCATCCTCTGTCATCAGCGCATTCCTCCCACCCACTGTGTGCTCATGGACAGACGCCCGCCCTCCCCCCTGGGAAGGCGTCGGGAGAGCACAGCTGCGCTGGGGACAGGACCTGGAGGGGTGGATGTCTGCTCTGCGCGCTCACCCTCTTCCCTCCTCCCCTAGGGGAGACCCCAACCCTGCCCATATCCATCTCAGGCACCCCTCCCATGATGGTGCTGTAGCCCAGCTTCCTCCTTCAGGGAAGGGTGGATGGGGCACAGACGGCCAGGTGGTGGTTCGGGAGCCCTGACCCACCCCGCACTGCCCCATCCCACCTCCAGACACAGCCACGAGGGCCTCTCCAGGAGCTACCAGGGCAGGGGTCTGGGGCAGTGGCCCCCAGGCGAGCCCATTCTCACCCTCTGGCCCCATAGATGGGTTGCAAGGAGGGACTCTTGCTCCATTCCCCAGGACAGAGGTTTCTGAGACTCACTGCTGGTCACAGTGTTGTGGGCAGATGAACCACAGGCCAGGAGTGGGAGATGAGACTAGGTAGGTGCTCTCCTCTCCCGCACCAGGCGTGGGACCATCAGCTGGCAGCTGTCCTCTGACTGCAGGAGAGTACCCGGAGACCGCTCCAAACTAAGATGTAGCAATGTCTGGTCCTGGATGCTTCCAGGAGAAATGGAGCCGAGGCCCATGGTGGGGGTGGAATGGACCCTTGTGCCTAGCGAGCCCTTGCTCTGCCCAGGAATCGGGGCTGGACACACACTCCTGCCCCTGCTGCTCTCTGGGGGAGCCAAGCAGTTTCCACCAGGCTGGTCCAATCTGGAGAAAGGGCCCCTCCCCACTTGGTCACACCCTGTGCCACTGTCACACCCCTGGCCTGCTATCCGTGGGAATGTAGGTTCAGTTACAAACCGGCCACTCCATGGGCCTTAGCCTGGTTCAGAATTAGATTTGAAATGCCGGAGTGCAAGGAATTCTGAGTATCAGGACAGTGATTTCCAAAAGAGCAGCAGAAAGACCGAAGTCCTGTCATTTGAGGTCATCTTCTGCTGGCCCCGCAGTGGCTCCCAATCTCCCGTGCTGCCAGCTTTGTTTTTGTGTTTCTCAATCAGGAGGCTCTGGCATTCCTGGGCCCGTCTGGCCATTCTCAGCTGGGGGCCTTCGCTCAGGATGGTGCTCTCCTGCCCACACCCACCTCCTGTGCCGAGAGGCAAACCGGCAGCGTCTGCACAGAGCCAGCCGCCACCCAACCCCATGGGGACAGGACTCATCGGCGGCATCAGAACTCTGAGCATGTCCAGAGAATGTGTCTCCCAGTGCTTTATGTTGGCGGGGAGGGAGGAAGGGGGACTGACAAAGTGCTTCTAATGTTCACCGGATGGAGAAGCAAGCTTTAGGATTACTGAGGTGGGGCTGGCAGGTCAGGTATGAAACGATATCAGGTACAAGAGGCAAAAGCACATCATCAGCACAGGAGCACACAGAGGGGCCCGTGGGACAGGGCCAGCATCAGGCCTGACTACAGACGAGCGTCACTGCATGCAAGTGATCCAGGGAACAACTGATTTGCTACTAGAGATGGGACAATTGGTTAGCAATCTGCAAAGGATGCACCTTAGATCCTCACCTCATACGATTCCCCAAGACACATCTCCTTTGGATTCAACAGTTTGGCAAATCACAGCTTAAGTGCCAAATCTGGCAGCCCGGTGTTCTTGCAAATAAAGTTTTATTGAGACACAGCCACGCCCACTCATTTTGCATTGTCTGTGGCTACCTGCAGGCTACCATGCACAGTTGAGTAGTTGGGACAGAGACTATGTGGTCTGCAAACTGGAAATCTATTTACCTTCTGGCCTTTTGCAGAAAAAGCTTGTTGATACCTAAATTAAAGAGTCAAATGTCTTAAAAATGCAACTACACTACCCCAATAGACAAACACACACACACACACACACACACACACACACACACACACACACACACACACACACGAAGACACATGGAAAACTCATAAATGAACAGCTGTCAACTTTCCGAAAGGGATTTTCTAAGCCTAGAAGCAGTGGAAGAAATCATAAATAATTGTGAGATACAAAATGTTTACCTTTTGCATGGAAAAAAAAGGCAAAGAACAAAGGTGTTAAAGATTATTTGCAACAAATATGTTAAATTGTCACTATTTTTTCATGTGTACAGTTTATTCAAGCCCACAGGAGAAACACTAAGACATCAATAAACACCCGTAATCCCAGCACTTTGGGAAGTCGAGGTGGGCAGATCACCTGAGGTCAGGAGTTCGAGACCAGCCCGGCCAACATGGTGGAACCCGGTCTCTACTAAAAATACAAAAATTAGCCAGGCCTGGTGGTGTGCCCTGTAATCCCAGTTACTAGGGGGTCTGAGGCAGGAGAATTGCTCAAACCCGGAAGACAGAGGTTGCAGTGAGCTCAGACTACCTCACTGCACTCCAGTCTGGGCAGCAGAGCGAGACTGTCTCAAGAAAAAGGAGGAGGGTAGGAACAGATAATTCACAAACAAAAGACAACTTATAAACAGGAGGAAAAACATTCCCCCGCACCAGCAATTTAAGACACATAAATTAAAGTACATGTTTTTGACCTAGATACTTGTGACAATTTGTTTGATTAAAATATCTAATGCTGGCAAGGTTGCAGCGAGCGAGACCGACCATTCAGTGCGATGCAAAAAGCCTTTTTGGAGAACAATTTGGCAGAAGATGCCTCTGTCTGGGTTCTCTCCTCAGGACAGAGGCTCCCCAGCAAAGCTCACGTATAAGAGCAAAATAAATCTGACTGCCTGGGTTTCCAAAAATAGCCAAATAATTAAGAGAATTACAATCTCTTGGGAGAATATTATTCAGCCATTGAAAATTGTAATTACTGAGGGCTGCCTGATGCATCCTGGGTGCTTGGTAAATAACTGTTGAATGATCAATTTCTTCTTTGCACGGTTCAAGATCATTCTTTATTTTTGCAATAAGCACTTAACTGCGTTCATAATCTTAAAAAAATTAAACTATAACCATTTTGAAAAAAACATTCATTTAAGAAGGGATGATATTAATAAAGAAAATGCTTATGTGAAGTCAAAAACAGATAACACAATTGAGCCCATGGTAGAATGACAGTAATGTGAAATAAATAAAATGGAGATGTTGAATTGCATTTGCATGATCGGATGGGTTTACTCCATCTTCGACTTCTCTGTGTTTCATAGGTTTCCTACAGAGAGCATGTTAAGAGGATTGTTTTTCAATAGGAAGAAATCAAT
Organism: Cheracebus regulus; assembly: GCA_963574635.1. Classification (NCBI taxonomy): domain Eukaryota; kingdom Metazoa; phylum Chordata; class Mammalia; order Primates; family Pitheciidae; genus Cheracebus; species Cheracebus regulus. The sequence goes on from CAUYQU010019912.1 coordinate 65,940, forward strand.
GTTATTTCTTTTAAAAGCCCCACGGCTCCTACTTGCTATTTTCTGAGCACACATGGCGTGCAGGGCATATGGCGGGGCCTCAAAGGGACCAGGCGGTGGCTGGATCTGGTTTTTGCCCCATGCTGGATGTGCTGGGGCCACCGGAGTCAGCACGAGTCGAGGTCTGGGCATCCCCCATGGCACGGTGGGCTGCTAGGACGGAGACCCTTTCCCTCCTCCCCTGTCTGTGTTTGTCCAGGCATCTGAGCAGCTCTCGGAGAGCCCCTGCCTGGCGCGCCCTTCTAGGAGCCATGGGGCAGTGGGCTTGGTGGGGGCGTCTAGGTCCGGGTGAGGACTCGGGTCTCCATTTGCTCTAAAGAAGCTCTGTGTGATGGAAATGTTCCCTCTCTGCACTGTCCCATATGGAGCCATCAGCCACGTGTGGCTGCAGAGGAGGCGGGGTCAGGGCAGGGTGGGCAAGGACTCAGGTTGTGGACCGGAGCCCCGGGAGATACTGGCTGGCTTGGTGGCCTCTGTCCATCCTCCTGGCCCCAGCCAGGTTTGCACTTTTCCTTTGGCGAACACTTAGCAAAGTGCAGAGGCTCTGGGAGGGCGGCGAGGGCACTGCATTTGCTTTCTCCTCTCTGTCATCTCCCCTGTAGCAAACACAGAGCCTGGCCTGCAGTGAACAAGGGCAGTAACCCTCATGCCCATCACGTGAATAAGATGTGGGCCCTGGCATGACTGGCCCCTTACTGATAATGGAATGTACTCATCCATTCTGAGGAACGACCCTCTCAAGCCCAGCCTGGCACCTTCTGTCCCCACCTGTCAAGCTTTCAGACTGGAGCCCGCCGCATCACAGAACACATCTTCAGATATCTGTGGCCAGTCAGCCCTCTTTGGGGCTTCTCTTCAGGATGGTTCTCTGCGGGAGCCCAAGCTGGTGCATCAGTGGCCTTGTGCCACCAGGGAGTGGGTGTGGGAGGTGGCTTCAGGGTCCGTGTGAGGACTCGGGTTTCCATTTCCCGTAAGGCAGCTCTGTGTGACAGAACATTCTGGAGTGATGGAAATGTTCTCCATCTGTACTGTCTGTGATGGTAGCCACCAGCCTTATGCACCTGAGGAAGTGCTTTCTAATAAAAACTTGCACAGTGTAGCTGGAGAAAGTGCCTTGAGCCTGTGGCCTCAGGGGAGAACTTCCCATTGGAAGAAAATGGTTGCTTGTTTCCTGAGGGACCCACCTACAGAACAAGAGAGGCTGGCTCAGGACCACTTTAAATATGGTGCTCTCCAAGGACACTGAGACATACCCGCTTTGCACAACTTTGATTTGGAAGCCAGATTCCGGAAACCTCCTTGTGCTCAAAAAGTCCTGCCAGTCCGAAGATCCCCCAACCATTGGCAGTTCCACCCTTGCCCTGTTGCTCTGATTCGGGTTCTGCCACCTACCCAGCCGCGTGGTCTTGTACTTGTCCATTTCCCAACCTTGGGCAGTCCAGGATGCCCGAATTCCCCTGCATTTGAGAGCTTCCTTCCCTCTGCCCCGGTGATGGTGACGCGTGGCTCTGATCCTTCTCTGCAGGCTCCCAGGTCTGCTGCCAGCACCGCCCACCCAACAGAAGGAGCCCAGGCAGGGGAGGGCCTTCTAGCTAGGCACCGCTTGGCCTAGCTTCTGCCAGCTTAGCCAGGGCGGGGAAGGGAGGAGCCCTGTGCACGCTCCGGGTCTCTGTCTGGCATACCCAGCCCGGGGCGTTGCTGGGGAGCTTGCTGCAAAGTCACAGCGAGAGCCCAGTGCCTCAGCCCATCTCAGAGATGGCACTGGTGAGGTTCACAAGTGCTTAGATGGAAGCATCTGCCTTCGGTGACACAGCCCAGGTCCCTATCTCTCGGCTGCCCTTTACGCGCATTACCAGTGCTTCGGAGTGCCCTGAAGGGGCCACGAATGCAAAGCCAATCAGTCCCTGACTTGCTGGAGATTGATCTAAATCCACCTGTTGTCCATTTCTCTTAGTGGGTAGATGGGGCACAGGTGCAAATTCTTCTCAAGAATCCCCGGCCTCAGCCCACAGGGTTGGGAGTACCCTAGACAGTGAGTTCAAAGAACTGCACTCTATTCTGCTGACTTCTGCACACACTTCTGGAGATACAGGAACAAATGGCTACATGCACAGACCAGACTCCAGAGCCTGATGGACTGCATTCCAGCCCTGGATTTGCTACCTACCAGCTGTGTGACCTTAGGCAAGTTACCTAACCTCTCTGGGTCTCACTCTCATTTGCAAAATGGGGATAGCAGCACTTGCAATCATTTGTTATTTCAATTAGGTGGGCAAGGGAATGTCTGCATAGCACTCAATATCTGACATAAAGTGACTGCCATTATAACTATGGTCATTGTTGACATTACTTGATGTGCTGCTGACCAATGATGGAGACAGTGGCCATTGGTGAAATACATAAGCCATCAATTTAAAATCAGAAGGGAGTTCATATATGCTGATGACTTGCTCTGTGAGGTGGGGGAGGAGGTGCCAAGGCCAGAGGAAGCTCTGCCTGGTTCTGCTGGCTGCAACATGCCCAGCGGGTACTCAGCTCTCAGGAGCCCCAGGGCTCAGGGGCACACTCATCCTGTCTACTGGACAGGCAAGGGACCCCTCTCCACAAGACATTCTCAGAGGGGCCTCCAAAGCTGACCTCGGCACTCCGTGGCTGCATCCCTGGGCTGAGAGCAGCTGTTCTGGGATGGAGAGCACTCACTGACTCACAGGCTTGGCTTCTCCCGCTAGCGAATGATTCAATCTCCGAAGCTCCAGCTCACACAGGCCCACCCCCACCTCCCTGGATCTGGAATGGAGAAGGGACTTGGCCAAGGTCACAAAGACCATCAGGCATGGAGCTGCTGTCGCTGAAGCCCCAGGCAGCCACACGAGCCCCCTCTGGCCCCTTCCTTGCCTCTCGGGGGCCGACTGCGGTATCTCTTCTGCCTGGCGTCATGGCTGTCCCCTGGTATGCTCTTAGCCTTGGAGACTTCCTTCCTCAAAGGACTGGCTCTCCTTCTGGCTCTGTGCAAAGCCCCCTCCCACGGCCGCCCCACTTCCATCTGCCTGTTACCCCCTGCTGTGTGAGAGCAAGCTTGCCCCTGCGCTCAAACCACCTGGCCGTGCTGGGCACGGCCCAGGTGGAGCTGATGGAGACTGGCTGTGTCCTTGGCCTTTCCTCGCCTTGGGGCCAGCAGCAGGGACAATCAATGGCCCGGGACTACAACTGCCCAGCACTTTCTGATGGCACAGACTCCAGGGCCTGACCTCACCCTGGGACCCTCTACTGAGTCTCAGCTGAGTCCTGCAGGGAGCTAGGCACCCCCAGACCTCTCCTCAGCTTCCTAGCTCCTCTCATGAGCCACATGGCTTTGGTTTCCTCATCTGTGAAAAGTGTGGGTATCGGGGATGAAAACAGCCGTTTACTCGTGTGGTCGATATGAGACTCAGATGGAGCTCAGGAAGTGGGGCTGTCCTTTGATTATGAAGACAACCTCTCCCTCACCACCAGGACTACAGGAATGTCCCCAGCCATCTACTCGTGAAGGAAGGGGCCTCAATTCAGGGCCGAGTCCCTTCTCCTCTTTGGGACCTCAATGCTCCCATCTGAAAAATGGGGACAAAAATCCAGGCCTTGCCTCTCCTGTTCAGTGAGTCTGCAGATTCAGTGAGGTCAAGGTCATGAATATGCCATGCAGAAACCAGGTGTCCACTCTGTGCCAGGCCTGTGTTGGGCACTCAAGCAGCCCATGCAAGTTAAGAGCCAGTCCCTGCCTTAACATGGTCACTGACTAGTGAGGGGTGATGGCAGGGGCGAGGGTACAGAGCCTAGTAGGCAAAGAAAGGGAGGAGGCGTAAGGGGTGCCTGCCGGACTGGTGCCTAAGTCAGCCGGGGGAAGTCGGCTAACTTGTAGGGTGTCAGCAGAATTCGGGGTGGGGGCCAGCTGAGGATAGGCTGGACTTGGCCCTTTGGCAGATGGGGAGTCCCTTGAGGTCGGAGGCCCTGGAGCTTCGTCTTTGAAAGTTATATGGCCGCACCAGGAACTAGCAAGCGTCTAGCTGAGGAATTCTGGTCCCTTCCCTGCCCCTTGAGTGAGCGAAGGAGCTTTTCCACAGTCTCTCCCAAACCCCAAGGAGCCCTCACCCTGGAGGGCTCTCCAAGACTCCCTCCAGTCCTGACCTGCCCTACCTCCCACCCCTTCTCAGCCAGCTGGCTGAGCCACCAACTCCCAGAAGGGCCAGCAGAGGGAAGGAGACCAGGTCCTGGAGAGAGCAGGAAGATGCGGCACCTGCCATTCCAAATTCCAGAATCTTAAAGCCCAAGCTTTCACCCGTGAGAAAACGGAGGTGGCCACCGTAAAAGCTGGCTGGCCAAGGTCACAGAGGCGAGGAGGGGGAGGCAGCTGTTCCTGGAGGGATGGAGAAGTTACCTAAGTGCGCCCCGGGCGGCTCCGCGTGGGCACTGCCCATGACCGCGGGGGGTCTCCTGGGCAGCCGCGTGGGCGTGTGGGGGACGGTGTGGGAACGCGAGAGGGGGAGGATGATACAGTGTGAAGGTGCGGGGGGAGGGGGTGCCCGAGGCTCCGCGAAGGTGCGTGCGCACCCGCGGGCTCCCGGCCCAGATCCCGCGCCCCCGGCTGTGCCCACCCTGAGCCCCGACCCGCAGCCCCCAACGGCCTTGTTCCTCAGACACGGATGCGCCTGCGCGCGCGATGCGGGGCGCAGGGCTCAGGGTGCAGGATGCCGGGCGCTGCCCGCCGGCCTGGGCCCCCGGGGTGACGCGCGGCCGCGGTGCCGCAAGGACACGCAGGCCCGGCGCGGGGCTCAGGTGCCTCGGGCGGGGACCCGCGTCCCCCCACCTGCCGCCGCGCCACCTGCTGGGCCACCCTCCGGCCCCCGCCTGCGCCTATGCCCGCGCCGCGCCCGCGCCCACCCCGGCGGCGTCCGCGCGCCCCGAGCACCACTTACCCGGGCATGGGCACGGCCGCCGCCGCGGCCTCGGCTCCGGCGGGCGCTGTCGCTGTGGGCGGGCGCCCGGCGGGCAACGATCCGCTCCAAGGACGGAAAGGCCCGGGCACGGGGCGGCCTGGCCGGCGGCGCCGGACGCAACCCTCAGCGGCGGGCGAGGGCTGCGGCTGAGTGCTCCCCACGCTCTGCACTAGCGGCGGGCGACGCGGCGCGCTCGGCTCCAGCCGCAGCTCTGAGCGCGGAGGGAGGGAGGGGGGTGGGGGAGGGAGCCGGGGGAGGAGGAGGGAGGGAGGAGGGAGCGGGCGCGGGGGGCGGTGAGCGGCGCAGGGGCCTCGGGGCTCCCTAGCCACGCGCCCGGTGTCCGCCCTTCTGTCCCCAGGACGCGCGAGGATGCCCGCCCTTCCTGGCTTGGCATTTCCCCCAAAGGGCACTGGCCGTGTTGGGGGTGGGTGGGGCTGGAAACTGGGGGACCTTAGCACCTGTGACTGCAGAGAGAGCACCCGGAGTGAGCTTGCGACTGGGGCAAAAGGCTGGCGCTACCTCTCCAGACCCCTGCCCTCTAGATGCGTCTCCCCAACAGGAAAATGGGACGTGGAGCCGGGTGGCTAAAGTGTAGCATGGGGTCCTTGGGCCTTGCCTCAGTGGGCTCCAAGCCACTGGTGAGCTCCTGCAGCCTCCACTACCTGTGGAGAGTTCCGGCGTCCAAATTCGTCTTCCCAGAGGAAGCCGTGCTTACCAGAGATCCTCACCACGGGCGATGGCGAAAGATGACCCCGGGAACACCGTTAGGCAGTGCACAGACCGCACATAGGTGGGCACCAGAGCCAGACACCGAGGGGCGCAAGCATCCCCGCTGTGAGTGGAAACAGACACGCAGACAAACCCTAGGGCAGACACCTGGCCACGCCCACAAGCACAAGTTCCCACCTACCTGGACAGAGACCCCAGTGCCTGCCTCGGACTCCCAGGCTTCCTAGCTCCAGGGCCAGTGGAGGCCTCTGACCCCAGGGTGGCCTTTGCCAGCATTCTGAGCAGAGAACAGAGGCGGGGCTGGGGCACAGGTAGGGGGTCATGGCGGGAGCCTGGGGCAGGTGCAGGAGGCCTGGACACAGCCTCGAATTCTTTCTTGCCTTAGACAAATAGGGCCCCGGGCATCCTGTGTGCCAGACCAGAGCTGAGCACTGGGAACACAGCAGGGACCATAAAACAGGGAGTGGCCAGCAGATGGCAAATGCACCCGCACCTCTGGGGGCAGGGCCATGGGACCCCATTGATGGGGAGCCACGAAAGAGGGTGCTGGTGGCTCAGGAAAGGTCTCTTTGAGGAGGTACCACTGTGCTAGAGACCAAAAGGACACGAAGATTCTGCTGCCCCTGCAACCACAGAACTGTCACACCCCCACAGACTGCCCCTCCCTTCCCCAGGACGTAGCTGGTTCCGTGGAAAGCCAGTGAGATCTGCCATCCCAGAGCCAGGCCGAAGGCCCTGGCACCTCTCAGTGTGGGCTGAGGTTCACAAACACACATGCACACACCTGCTCACATGTGCGCTCACACAGGCTTACTCAAACCCACTCACAGGCACACCCACACTCTCCCCTGCTCCCATGCACACACACACCTGTTCATATGCACGAACTCATGTGCACTCGCCCGCTTTCACAAACACACTCTCACAATCTCTCACACACATGCATTCTTACACTCATATGTGCTCACACACCCTCACCCACACATGCTCAGTGGCCCACACAGTTACATAGGGATTCATGCATAGCTGCACGCTCTCACAGCTACACAACTCACACAGTCACCCAGTGAGCACACACAAGGGCACACACATACACACACACATTTACAGTCACATACACACTCTCCCCACTCAGCTTGCACAGTCACACACACACACACGCATTCATTCACACACTCACACAGTCCCCTTCCACTCCAACTCTGGCGCAGCTTTTCCTGGGTGTTGGCTCCTGCAACCCTAGAGCCTGGGGCATGTGCGGGGGGTCAGGTAGGCTGCTCCTCAGGGCCCGGAGCCCCCATGGGGATACCCCCAGCCCCTCCCCCACACACAGGTTGTGACTTCTCATGGCCCCAGATGGGAAAAATCAGGACTGAAGCAAGCCCCAGTCATGCTGGAAACTTGTCAGGAGCTGAGTTCTGGCCATCGCACCAGAGCCCGGCCGCCCCGAGGAGCCGCTCCACCTACCACCCCACATTCCGGATGGGGGAGGGGAGGCCCAGAGGGCATCACATTCCACCCAGGGCAGGTTGGAAGCTGGAGTTTGGCCCCTGGCACCACAGGAGGACAGAGGAGCTGTGAGCACAGGAGTGTCTCCCAGGGGCCCGTGGCCTGCTTTCTCCCGAGCATTCAGGTTGTGTCCCTTCTTGGCTTCCCACACGGTGGCAGGCCCCCTGGAGTCATGTCCTTCCATCCCAGGCCCCAGGGCCCTGCTCCAGTGAGCAAAGGCAGAGGCAGCCTGCTGAGCCGGCCTCCTGTGGTGACCCCCAGCAGGAGCATCCCTTGGTCAAGGGGTGGGTCCTGGCTGAAGGCAAACACCTCTTAGGGGACATGTGTGGGCAGCTCTGGGAGCGAGGGTGTGGGGCTGGGGAGACCCACACTTAAAGGCTTAGGAGTGGCTGTGAGAGCAGACAAGAAGAGAGAAAACTCCCTTTGGGCTGCACCACTGGTCACCGTCTTCTCTCTGGGACCAGGGAACATACTGAGCACCCCTGGAGGATGGAGGTTGTTCATTTAACGGATGGCTGCTATCCACACGGGGAAATCTCCCTGAGCTTGGAGCAGCTGCTGCCTGGGCTGGGTGTTCGTGCATCTCCCCCTCCGTGCTCTCTGACCTCGGACTCAGCACACGCCCTCTCTGGCCAGAGGGAGGAAGCAAGTTCCTGGGAGAAATTCTGAGGCGGGGCATCGCTTTGCATCTTCTCCCGGGCCCCCAGGGCGCTGCTCACGGCTGATCCAGCCAAGAGCTGGCCATGGTGCATACCTTTGTGATGAGTCCCGCTGAGGCCAGGGTCAGGTGGCCAAGGAACAAAGTGTCATGGAAGTCCCCAGTCCTCAGCAAACTGTGATCCCTAAACAGCCAATGGACAGGTGAGGGGACGGTCCTTTCTCTGGGGTTTGCATCTGTGGTTCCCAGTACAGAGCCCTGGGGCTGGGACGGAGGGCCCAGGCCTGGGAATGAGGACACCGGAGTGCCAGGCAAACGCTGCCAGTGTCACTGGTGATCCATGCTCACTGGCCAGCTCCTCCTGGATCCTCCATCAGTAAAGAGCGGGGAGCTTTGCTGCAAAGTTCTCCCATACACCAAGTCCTGTCCTCCGCACTGGAGGTACTTAGGGAGCCAGCCCCGGGGAGGCCCAGAACACTCTGCTTTCCAGCCCTCCCAGGTCCCAAGCCAGCCTGCCCCACAAGCCCTAGGCGGGCCTCCTTAGGGCACTCCAGGCCTCGGTCCCCACCCAATCTCCCACATTGCCAATGACTCCCCGGCAATACAGACAGCTCAAAGGCTGTCGCAGCCCAAGATACCAAAGCCACTGGGAGCTCCCCGCGCTCAGCCATTGCCTGCCATCCCGCGGGGCGGCCTCACCCCCAATCTCACCCCCTCTCCCCTCTCTCAGCACCTGCCTCCAGCCCCTTCAGCACCCGCTCCCCTCCCACAACCGCTTTCTCTCCCAGCTCCTTGGCCCCTGTCTGGTCACCAGGCCCTTCCTCTCCCGGGCCTCTGGGCCATGCTCCCTCCTTGCCCAGGTCCCTCCTGCCACTGTTGGGACAGCAACTCCTTTGCCAGCCCTAAAGTGAGGGCTCCTTTGGCTGGGCCCGGGGCCCCCCACCCCTGGCCTTCTCATGCCCACTCTCTCTGTGGCTGAGGTCCCAGCCCCTCCCCCAAGGCCTCAGGGGCCAAGTCCACGTCCACTTGCAGCCCAGTGGCAGGCTAAAAATGCCCCCACAGAGGTGTCCGTGTTCCAACCCCTGGAACCGGAATGCAGCCTTATTTGAAAATAGGGTGTTTGCAGAGGTGATCAAGTGAAGGACCTTGAGATGGGAGATTATCCTGGGTTATCCAGGCAGGTCCTGCAGGCGACGACAAGTGTCCTTACAAGAGGGAGATTTCACACACACACATGCACACATATGTACCCACACCCCAACATACATATGCACACACTCACACATGCACACACCACACATGTACACCAACAGAAACACACACACACATTGCACACACACACATACATGCAACCCACACACATAGTCACACACACAGTCACACACACACAAACATGCTCACACATACACATGCACACACACATGCTGACCCCCACATAGTCACACACACACACACACATGCTCACACACACATATAGAAGCGCACACATACACACACACATGCACCCCCCACACACGAAGCCCTGTGATTGCAGAGGCTGGAGTGAGGCGATCACGAGCCCAGGAGCCTGGAGCCTGCTGGAGCCGGGGGAGGCAGGAATGAGCCTTCCCTAGAGCCTCTGGGGAGTGTTGCCCTGAGACACCCGGATTTTGCACTTTAGGCCTCCAGGACTGGGAGAGGATCCACTTCCTCTGGTGAGCCACCTGGTTTGTGGTTATCCATGACAGCTGGATATGCACACATATGCAGCTCCACCGAGGAGCTCTGGCCCTGCAGAGCCCTGCCCACAACACACCTCAGGCCTCTTGTGCTGCTTGGCTTCCGTACATCCACTCCTGGTTGTTCTGGAAGGCTCTGGCTGGTGATGCAGTATGTGTGTGTGTGTGTGTTGTGTGTGTTCTCTGTGTGTTGTGTGTACTGTGTGTGTTGTGTGTCCTGTATGTGTTGTGTGTGTGTGTTGTGTGTGCTGTGTGTGTTCTGTTGTGTGTGTTCTGTATGTGTTGTGTGTGCTGTGTGTGGTGTGTCTGTTCTGTATGTGTTGTGTGTGTTGTGTGTGTGTTCTGTATATGTTGTGTGTGTTGTGTTGTGTGTGTGTTCTGTATGTGTTGTGTGTATGCTGTGTGTTGTGTTGTGTATGTGCTGTGTGTGTGTTGTGTGTGGTGTGTTGTGTGTGTGGTGTGCTGTGTATTGCGTGTGTGTTGTGTGTTGTGTGTGGCATGTGTGGTGTCTGTGTTGTGTTGTGTGTGGTGTGTGATGTGTGTGTGTCATGTGTTGTGTGTATGTTGTGTGTGTTGTGCGTGCTGTGTGTGTGGTGTGTTTTGTGTGTTGTGTGTGTCATGTGTGTTGTGTGTGTTGTGTGTGTGGTGTGTTGTATGTGTGTTGTATATGTTGTGCGTGTTGTGTGTGTGTTGTGTCTGTTGTGCGTTGTGTGTGGTGTATTTTGTGTGTGTTGTGTGCTGTGTGTGTTGTGTGTGTGTTGTGTGTGTTGTGTTGTGTTTGTGTCTTATGTGTTGGGTGTTGTGTGTGTGTGTGAGATGTTTCTTTGAGCATAACTCCTGCCAGTGCAGCTCCAGTTTCAGGGTCCCGGAGAGGCTGTGCCTTCTCAGAAGCTGAGGGAGACAAGGGCTCTCTGCTGGCAATGGTGCCCTGCCCGGGCTGTCCAGAGTGGCAGGCAGAGGTTTGGCCTCTTCCTGTGTCATGGCCTCCTCAGACTGGAGCCAGAGCCCATGGGAGTAGAGCCTGGAGACCAGGCCACTGCCAAGTCCTCAGAGCAGCCCCTCTGCCTTGGCTCCCAGGCCTGGCACCTGCCCTTGCAGCCCCCTAAGGAGGGGCGTGTCCCTCAGGGGGCCCAGCCTGCCAAGGTCTGGCGTGCTGCTTCTTTGACAAGCCTAGACTCGTCTAAACCCTAGCAGTGGATTTGGCTTAGGCTCCCACTGGGTCCTGCTGCGCCCAGAAGGCACCTGATTTGCAGCAAGTGCTGAGAAGCGGCCCCGCCCCGGCCCTGGGGAGCGGCTCTGTGACTTTCCTTGCTGTGCATGTTTGTGTGCACATGTGTTTGTGGGTGCATATGTTTCTGTGTGATTGCATCTGTGTGTTCGAGTGTGCATGTGTGCATGCGTGTTTGTGTACGCATTTGTGTGCATGTGCACATGTGTGTGTTTGTGTGTGTGTGTGCATACATGTGTAAGCCCATGCCTGCTGCCTTCCAACAGCTCTGGGATGCTTCGGGCCCTTAGGTGGCGGTCCTCAGGACCCCCTTCCCCTCTCCAGGCTGTGCCCCACTGGGACCTCAGGCCACAGAGCACCCAATCTGTCCCTAAGTTCAGAGGATCCTACTCAAGCAAAGATCGGCTGGAACTTGTCCTCTGCTTCCGTCTTTGCAGAGCACCCATCAGCCTTCCTGTGCTACAGCTGGGGCCCTGAGCACAGTCCTCCTCTCCAAGCCACTTGCAAATGAGTGAATGTGGGGAGCTGGTAGCTTGCAGGGAGAACCTTCTGGGCACAAGTGATCCTCCCACCTCAGCCTCCTGAGTAGCTGGGACTACCAGCATGTGCCAAGATGCCCAGCTAATTTTATAGTTTTTTTTTTTCCTAGAGATGGGGTCTCACTATGTTGCCCAGGCTGGTCTTGGACTCCTGGCCTCAAGCAATCTTCCTGCCTTGGCCTCCCAAAGTGCTGGGATGACAGCCGTGAGCCACCACGCCTGGCCAGTTTCTTTTTTAAGCCCAAATCAGTCTCACCTTGGCCAGTATTATCTGATAGCTTTCACCACAGTTGACGATAGTGAGGCTGTGTGATTCATCTTCACAGTGTGGTCAGGACCAACTGCTCTGGGGATGGAGTTTGCCTTCCACCATGATCTGGAAGCCCTTGCAGGCTGTGACCCTGTGCAACTTTGCAGGCTGTGACCCTGTCCAACTCTGGTCTAGGCAGAGGGTGTGCTGTCTGCAGGGCGCCCCCTACCGTGCAGGCTAAGCATGCAGCCCACAGGACGCCTTCCTCTGCACTCACCATCCAGATCACACGTGTCCCATTGGCTCGTTGTGGCACCTCCACCCACACTGCATCCCTTTGCTGGGACATGCAGAGGACGGGTGTGATGAAGGTGCACGAAATGAGAGGGAGACAGACAGGAACGGAGGCACAAGGTTGAGAGGGAGGCAGAAAGAGTGGACAGAGATAGAGCGGGGCTGTGTCGGACCCACTGAACACAGAGCCAGTGCCCTGAGACCCACTCGGATGAATGGGCAGAAGCCCCGTCTTTCTATCTCTGCCAGGCCCTGGTGCTGGCTGCCCCTCCTTCCAGCCAGTGAGGGGACTTGCCCAAAGCCTTGACTCCTGGCTCCTGGCCAGTTCCCTTGCACCGTGCCTGCCCGGCTCAGCAGACGTTGCCAGGCCATGGAGCATATGGCCCAGAATAGTGCTATGATGCTGCTGGTGACATTCGATCTCTAGGCCACCACATTGCGTGGCGCCTCCCATCCCAAAAAGGAGAAAACTGGGGACACCAGTGCCCCAATGCCAGCCCAGGCGTAAAGGCACAGTTCTGTGTGAGGAGCCAACATGCAGTGCCAGGGAAGGCCCAGGTGCAGGGCTGAGGGAAAGGCACAGGTGGTAGCGTTGCTCCAGGGACTGTCCCCCTCTAAGCTGCCCTCTCCAGGACGACCTGTGTTTCCAGCACACAGGCTTCCCTGGCCCCGAACTTGGATCCTCTTTTGCAGCCTGAGCTTGGCTCTCCTGGCACACGGTGTGAACTGCTGGGGGCTGGCTGGGGAGCCAAGGCCAGGCCAGTACAAGTGGGTGCCCTCAGCACCCCTCCCTGGCTTCATGGGGCCCCTCCTTCTTGTCTCACCCTGGGGTGTTGACGTTGCTTCGCTGTGAGCCCCAGAATCCATGGAGCTGGGCAGGCAGGGCCCCGCTTAGATTGCCAGGCTCTAGCCTGGTGCCGGACAGTTGGCGTGCTCTTGGCAAAGGCTCCACGCTGAGAAGGCAGGTGCCATTCAGGCGTGGTTGGATTCTGGAGCCCCGTCTTAGGACAGCTGGGGCCAAGGAAGTGTCTAGAAGGGAGGGGAAACTGGCTAGCCCCATCACCTAGGGCCTCCTTGTCTAGCCCAGACCTGAGGGTGATGGGGCCCCTCTTTTGAGGGCAAGGAGCCCAAGGGCTGGGAGGGGCACGGAGAGGCCAGGCTGCCGCAGGAGCAGCACATGGAGTCATGTTGTGCAGTGTTTCTTTAATGGAAAGACAGCCACCGACCTCAGAAGCAGCCCCTCCTCATGCTGGACCAGAGGGCAACGGGAGACCTAGCCATGGGGGGCGGGGGTTCCATGAAAACTGGTGTCTGGGACTCTGGCGGGATGTGCGGCCTCTCCTCTCTCGGGGGCGGAAGGGCCAGGGCCTGACAGGTCTAGGGTTCCCTGCTTGATGGTGTCATCTGCATGGAGTGTCGGGCCTCCACCTCCCAGCCTCCTCCAGGACTATACAGCTTTGGGGGCAAGGCCTGAGCAGGGCAGGCTGGGGAGGCTGCTGTTCCCGAGCTTTTGTGGGCAGGGGCTAGATGCAGGCTGGTGAGACAGAAAGCAGACCCAGCTCAAGGCAGAAGGTCAGAGCGTGCAGAGTGAGAGGGACAGGCGAAGCCAGGTCCAGAGAGATGCAGGGGTCAGGCCACCAAGCTCAGAAGGGAGAAAGGTGTGAGGAAGCACAAGACACATAGAGGGAGAAGGGGAGAGAGAAAGGGAGAGAAATGAGACAGAGAGAAGGAGGAGGAGGGGGCACAGAGAACAGAAGGGGGGACCGGTCCAGGGTCAGTGGATTGGGGGGGCTGGGAGGGACAGGCCATGAACTTGGAAGGGGGCTGAGGGGAGCTACAGAGTGGGAAGGGTTGAAAGGCTGGAAGTGGATGAGGAGGAGGAACAGAACGTGCGCGTCTGGCAGAGCCCACTGTCCCCATTCCTATGGACCCTCTCCCTCCTGCCGACCTGGGGACCGTTCTCCTAGGACTGGAGCCTTGGATACTTGCGTTTGGGAGTGGATGAGAAGGAAGCTTCATGGGGGTCCTCTGGGGGCGTTGGGGGGAAGAGCAAGGGCACCTCTGAGGCCAAGGCGGCACGTGATGGGGGCCAGGCCTTGCACCCACCTGCACCGTTGGGAGCCAGGGAGAGGCCGTGATGGGGCGGTGAGCTGGGGTCAGGGGCCCAGGGTAAGGGGCTGGGGTGGGTGCAGCTGCGTCTGGGCTTGGCTTCCTGGTTCTGCCTCCCCGCCAGGACGGCCGGCTGTGTTCCCCGGTGGTGGCTGCAGCTGCCTCTACTTTTTGTAGTTGCCAAACTGGATGGCAAGACGGTCAGTGACGCAGCGGAAAGTGGCTGGCTGCACCTCCCAGTAGGGCACAGGGTTGTTGAAGAGGCTGATGCCGTTGTAGTAGGCCCGCTTCACCCCGAAGCCCATGGGACAGAAGTCATTGACGCCCACCTTGGTGATGTTGTTGGAGTGCAGATAGACCACCTGCGGGCAGAGAGGCCGGGTCACAGTGGGCCGCCCACGCTCTGCGCGGAGCCCGCGGCCTCCAGGAGGCACCTCGCTGTGACGTCTGCACCCTGCTTCGAGCGCCAGACGGGAGACGCCCTGGTGTCGGGAGGAGCAAACCCAGGCATGGGTGTATTCGTTGCGTGGGTGTCAGGCAGGATTCAGGCACTGGGTGTGGCCAGGGACCAGGATGAGGGTCTTAGGTGGGGCAGGTGGAGGACACGTGGGGTGGGCTGGGCTGGGACTGTGTTTGGTGGTGCGAGGTGCAGGAAAGGTGGCCTGACCCTCGGGGAGCATCCTTACACTCCATGGGGCATGAGGGTAGAAAAAGCCCTTGGGGTGCCCTCCTCTTTCTTCCTGTCCTCAGGGGATCTCAACCTCTAGCAGCCCCTCCAGCTCTCTGAGCCACTGTCTTGCTGTCTCCCGAAGCAGAGGCGGGTAGACAGGCGAATCGCTTGCTGGGTTGGGCCGGGAAGCCCTTGACATGACAATGGCCACTAGAGGGCGCACTCGACCCAGCATGGGCCCAGCCTGCGTGGTGCTGGCTCACAGCTGGTGCGGATGGGGTTGCTCCAAACACATGTGGACGGAGCAGGGCTGGGCACGTCCAAGATCACCCATCTGGCTGGGGGCCAGACCAGGGATGGAAGCTCCCGATGGAACCCCAGGCAAGACCCTGCTCCCCCTCTTCAGCCCACTTCCTGCTTGGGCTGTCGCTGTCTTGGCACTACCCTGCAGCCCCACGCCCACGGTTTCTTGACTCCCAGATCCCTGCCACATCTTTCTGGCATCTGACCCACCTGGGGACCCTTGCTTGGTATCCACCACGGAGGCCCTGCTCCCCACCTCCTTGGCACTGGCTGTGAGCATCAGGGCCGCTCCCTTGCAGATGCACAGAAGCAGCCAGGGAGGCGTGCCAGGGGCCAAGGGACAGCCCAGGGACACGTATGCCTCCCGAGCCCAGGCTTAGGAAGCCTGTGGTGCATGCCCAGCTCTCACCTGCAGGAGCTTGAGATCTGGGAGCCCTGAGGGCACTCTGGACAGCTTGTTGTTGTCCAAGTGCAGCTCTCGGAGGGTGGGCAGGAAGCTCAGGCTCCCGTTCTCAATCATCCGGATCTGGTTGTGGCCCAGGCCCAGCCTGCGAGCAGAAGAATGACACAGACTCAGAGGCTGGAGAGCAGAACAGTGGGCTGGGTGTGAGGGCTGTAGAACCCGCAGGGATTCTCGTGTCACCCTCAGGCAGTGCCCTGCTGGCCTCACCGGTACAGCTTGGAGTAGCGGAGCAGGTCCTCCAGCTCGATGGCCTGGATTTTGTTGTGGTCCAGGTGGAGCTCGTTCAGGGTCTCCGGGAGGTCTGCCAGGAGAAGAGGGCACGGGGGTGAATGCAGGTGCTAAGGGCAGGGGCCCTTGCTCTGCCCCAAGTGGTGGGAGGAGACTGCTGAGTCTTTCCCTGAGTACACCGGGCCAGTCCAGAGTCCCCGCCCTGGCCATCTGTGCCCTGGGGGGTGAGGCCGGCAGGTGCGCAGCAAGGGCGGCCTTCTTACCTTTGGGGATGCCGGTCAGCTTGGCTTCTGAGATGCGCAGGTAGTTGAGCTTCAGGCCGTCAAAGGCTCCAGGTTCAAAGCCACTGTTCTCCAGCGGGTTACCCCCCATTTCTAAGAGAGAGACCTCATCAGCCCGGGAGCCTGGCGGTCCCTGCACAGTCCCAGGGGCCTGTCATTTCCGGGCTCCTGTGATGAGCCCTGCTGACGGCTGGCTGCTCCCATCTCCCAAAAGCAGCTCCGTTCATTGACTGGGCTAATTACAAACTCCTAGCTGTTCAGGACTGCTGGCCCCATGGGGAGCAAGATGAAAGGGAGGAGTGCCAGAGACGAAGCCGGGGCTCCCCAAAGCCAACCGGGCCCTCTGGCCCCACGTTCCCTTTAGCCACGGTGACCTCCTGCCTGGAGGATTTGCTAAGAAATCCGTGGATTTTCTTTTCACTGTTCTCAGCAGACTCTTCCTTGAACTGGGCTTCTAAAGCTGTTGCTTGGTCTCCCTTCCCCATGCCCCAAGGCAAGGCTCTGGAATGTTCTGGGAGGCCCCTGGGCACCCCCATGGCAGAGTTGCACTCACCGATGCAGTTCATGTTCCGGAGCCCGCTGAACACGCCCTTGGGGACCTTGCGGATGCGGTTGTCGTGGATGCGGAGCTCCACCAGTGAGCTGGGCAGGTTGGGCGGGATCTCCACCAGGCGGTTCTTGGAGATGTAGAGCTTCTGCAGCCTCCGCAGCGGGCTGAAGGCCTTCTCATGGATCTTGGAGATCTTGTTGTTCACCAGGACCAGAGCCTGAAGCAGGGCCGGCAGACGCAGTGAAGGCGCCGACCCCCCGGCCCACCGCCCCCATCTCCTGTCTGCCTGTGCCTCCCGAGTCTGGGCCTTGAGAAGGTCAGTCTGTGCTTGTGAGCAGAGTGCAGAGCACAGGCAGCACCCAGGCCGGGCCCTGAACCCCAGCAGGGCCACCACTGCCTTGCCTTCTCTCACGGACACTGGCTACCGTGGAAGCCATTCTCCCCTGCTGCTGGGAGTAACGGATGTGAGGAAGTGTTTTCGGCAGTGAAGGGAGCCGAGCTGAGACGGTCCTGCAGCTGTGGTTGCTCAAACCCATACGAGTGAGCCGCCAGCCCAGAGCTCCCGTCACGGCCGGCTCCATGCTTCACGCTGAAGCCCACGGGTCCCTGAGCCCGTCTCATGCCCCACACGTCCATGCACGCGCACCCGTCTGGACCCCTGCCCCCTACTGTGGACCTGCTGTTTCCTCCTGGCTCCTCAGGTGGGGCGCTTACGTAGAGGTGCTGGAGACCCTTGAAGTCATCCTTCCGGAGCTCGGAGATGTGGTTGCTCTGCAGGTCCAGTAGCGTGGTGTCAGGTGAGACCTCTTTGGGAACAGACTTCAGACCTAGGGAACCCACCACCATCACCAGCATGAACTTGGGGTCATCCAGCCCATTAGTCCCACTGGTAGGGAGGACAGGGGACACACACACAGAGCACCAACATACACACGGGGATGCCACCACAAATGGGCACAAGTTGCACAGCTCACAGCCAGATGGCCGGAGCCCTCCCACACATCATGCCCCCCCATCCCACAGGACCAGCATGTGCCCCCTCAGAAGCAGCTCTCAGGCACACCCCACTCCCCAACACCCAGGGACAAACCCAGGTCGGAGCACTGAACCACCCGCAGGTGGCAATGGCAGCCAAAAGGGCACATGGCGCTGTAGGTGGGTGTGACGGAGTCTGGGTCCGGGAGGCCTGAGGTCGAGTCGGCGCCTGAAGCTTCCTCATCATTCATCATGAGTGGTCCATCATCCAGGGTAAAGTCCCAGAACCCCCTCTGCTCAAAGGGCAGGGCCTGGCTCAGGGCCAGCAGAGACGCGAGGAGCCACAGGGGCTGCATGGCGGATGGGCCTGGGGGAAGAGGCAGCGATCCTCAGTGCCAGCACCCGCTCGTCTTCCCCACAGCAGGGGCACTACCTTCCCATCCCTCACAGGGATGGCCAGACCCTGGGGCGGGAGGCAGAGAGGGCAGAGTGTGGGCAGAGGGCTCCGGGAGGAAGGGAGCGCGTGCTGCTGGCCGGATGGCGCCCCTTCCACTTCAGTGCTCCCTCCCTATCCATGACAGGACATGGCTTCATTGGGGTGATGAAATGTCTCCCCATTAGCAAGTCCTCGGGGCCCCCAGGCCTCTGAGTCTGCCAGCAGCCTGCTTCAGGGTGTGGGCATCCGTGAGGCTATGTGGAGGAGGTGAGGGGGAATCCTAGCCATTGGCCCCCATGGCCTTTGAAGAATTCACTTTTGGGGACACTACCGCAGCCTCCTGCCTGGGCCAATCCTTCCTTTGAGTTCTGGGCTCAGGGCAGCGTGGATGAAGTTAGTTGAATTTGGCAACTGTGAGTTGCTTCTTACCTCCTGAGTCCCCTCCACCCTGCCACCTTTCTCTTAGCACCTCTAAGGCCAAGGCAGGGAGGCAAGCTGGAGACAAGGGCGACGTCCTTTGAGGCCACGGGGAAAGTCGGCTGAGGCAGCTGAGTGGAGGCCCCAGAGGTGGAAGGGGCGGTGCCCCCCCCGCCCGGGGCCTTGGCTCTCTCCTCCGGACCCCGCCCCAGTGCTCCCACACACTGCCTGGGGCTCCCAGATCTGCTCCTACTCTTCCTCCCTGCCCACAGCCTAACCCAGAGAGGCCGTCCCAGGGGAGCAGGGCAGGGTCAGGCTTGCCTGAGGCCCCCCAGGCTGCGGTGGCGGGTGGGAGTAGAGGGGAGGCGGCCCAGCCCCCAGCACCCACGCCTGCTTGCCTGCTTCTCGTCATCAGACGCAGTCCCCGTCCACAGGCAGCTGGGAAGAGGCTGGAGGCCTGACTCTCCTACTGCTCTGTCTACCCTGACCCCCGGCAAAGGCCCAGGTCTCCCCCCAGCCTTACCTTCCCCATCGGTTAAGTGGCAATAAACATGCCTGCCCTGCTCGCCTCGCAGCTGGACTGCCTGGGGTGGCCCTGAGTGCACCTGGAGATGGGGAGCCCCCCTGGGCAGCAGGAGCCTCTGGCAGACCTGAAGCTGTCGCACCCCCAGGAGACCCTCACTTAGGACCAGTCCTGGCTGGGGCTCCAGCAGGGCGAGGTGAGCCCCCTGAGTTCAGCTGCTGATTGCAGGGGTCTGCGGAGGCTGTGAGGAGGTGGGGACTCTGC
Organism: Cheracebus regulus; assembly: GCA_963574635.1. Lineage (NCBI taxonomy): Eukaryota > Metazoa > Chordata > Mammalia > Primates > Pitheciidae > Cheracebus > Cheracebus regulus. The sequence continues at coordinate 85,093 of CAUYQU010019912.1, forward strand.
TGCCTAAGCCAGACCCTCTGAGCAGCCCTGCCCTGCCCAATGCCTCCCCAGCAGGCCCAGTTGACCTGGGGGCTGGGCTGGCTGCCAGGGGCTGCGGCTTCGGTGTCCTAGCAACCAGTGGGCCGGGGGCCTGAGGCCAACTCAGGGCCAGGTTGGGTCTGAGCACAAGCACTGTGCCTCCGGTTCCATCAATCCCAGGAGCAGGTTGGGAAGGAGGCCTCTGCTGGTACACGTCCCCCCGCACTGGCATTCCCCCGAGGGGCTGCCCATGCCCCTCCTACACCTGCGGACAGAGGGACCTCTGGTCAGGCTGCCGGGCCGTGGAGTGGCTTTTCCGCAGCCAGCCCCAGAGCCCTCCTGAGCCCATAGCCCCCAGGACTACACTGCAGAGTGGGAGTAGGAGCCCAAGGCTTCACTCAGCTTCCCTCTCATGTGGAGCTGGACTTTGTGCTGACCCCTGGGGTCACCAGGAGGCCCCTGCTGGGTGCAGCCTCTCTCATTCCTTTGAGCCTTGAGACCCCACGACTGCAGCCCCAGGTCGGCCCAGCAGGACCTAGGGGAGCCCCCTGGAGGGTCTTGGCCCCAAGTAGGGAGAAGACCCAGCCCTCGCCTACCTGGATGGCGTTTCCCTTCCTCCCGGGCAGGGCAGGGCACGACCTCTGATGCCCGCTGCCGCTGCGGGGCCCTCACCCAGTGCCGCTGGACACCCGGGGGCAGGAGGAGGAGGAGAGGCATGGGACAGAACAGGAACGCAGGATGGAGGCGGGAGAGTAAGACGGAGCGGGGAGGGAGAGACTGCCCGCCCCTCCCTGCCCGATGCCCCTGCCAAAGCCACTACCTCCCAGGAGGAGTGAGTCAGGGCTGGAACGCCCCGCTGGAGCCCTGGAAAGCTCCAGGATGGGCAGTCCACCTAGGCAGGTGGGGTTGGGGTGGCCCCGCCGGGCCTGGGGGAGGCTGTGGGAGGGGCTGGGGAAGGCTGAGGGGACAGAGGACCATGCGACCATGGCTAGCCTAGAGCCCCGCAGGACCTACGCACTGGCCTGGAGGAGGACTCCACAGGCGCGGCTGCCCAGGGCCAGGGGCTCCCTGGGAGCTGGGGCTTCCCTGTATGCACCCCTGTTAGGAAACTCACAGGCGCAGGGCAGGCCAGTCGTGGCAAGACTGCTCATCGGGGTCCCAGGTGGGTTCCCGGGACCAGCTATGGGGTGACAGGGACTCTGGCGGCAGCTGTCTGATATAGCAGGATGTCTGGGGTCTCCAGGAGACTGAGCAAGGGGCGAGGGGAAGAAGCTCCCTCAGAGCAGGGAGGGAGGCTGAGGGCCGGGAGGCCCATACGCCCGGGCCCCGTGACGGCGGCAGAAGGACAAGGTTTGGCTGGTTTTCCATGGCTCGTGGCTGTGCCCAAACTGTGGGCAGGCTGGAGGGGTGGGGGCCGGGCAGGCTTCCCGGCACAGCCCTCATTTCCCCTCAAAGAACTGGCACAAAACTGAGAGCTCTCTCGAAGAGGGGCAGGCCGAATGTCCGCGCCCACAGGAGGGGGCACGGGCCCCACGAAGCCAGAGGGAGCCAGGGACCCTGGGGAAAGGCTCCCTGGAGCCGGCCAGCGAGTCTCCCCATTTTATGGACACGAAAGCAGAGGCCAAGACAGAGGCTCTGACTTCCCCGAGTCACTCAGCCAGACTTGGAACTCTGCTGTGGTGTCTCCAGGCCCTGAGCCCTCAGCTGTGCTCCTCAGCCACAGGGGCTCCAACCACGCCTCTGGGCCTTCGAGAACCTGGGGGTGGGGATGACCCGGCCTGGGGGTGGCAGTTTGGGGGGTTCTGGAGATGCAGAGTTCCAGCTGTCCTCCCAAAGCCTGGCCCCTGCCTTCTCCCACCACCTCACACTGAGCCTCTCCCTCCTGCCAGAACATGCACACACACACACAAACATACACACGCAAGCACACATCCACACTCATGCACACACCTATGCACACACACACATGCACACAGCTAGACAAAACCCACATGTACACACCCCCACACCCATCCATGTACATGCACACACCCACACACACAGACATGCACACACCTATACATATGTGTACATACATATACATGTACACACCCAGACACACACACATGCATACCTATGTATACACATTCACATACACATATGTATATACATATATACACACAGACACACCTATACATACATATAGGTACATACATACACATACACACTAATGCACACACCTATACACACATATGCACATGTGCACACACACATACACATGCGCGTGTATACACATACACATACGTACACAGACATGCACGCACTTATACACACATGCATACACATTCACATATACATAAGCACACATATGTATACATGCACACATACACACACACATACACATGTTTACACATGGGAACAGTTAAGCCAGCCCAGGCAGCAGGAGTACCCCATAGTCAGACCCTGTGAGACCCACAGCAAGTCCCTCTGGTCCTCACCTCTCCAACACCACCGAGGCCTCTGGGCCTCAGTTTCCCTTCATCAGCCTCCCTGGGTGTATCCTCAGGGACTTCAGGGAGGGCTTTAAGCCCCATCAGAGTGTGCTCTGAGCTCCCTGGATGCTGTCTCTTAGGAGCAAAGGACAGGAGCGGCCATGGCACAAGCCCCAGGTCCGGTGACCGCAGCTGTGAGCGAGGGAGGAGGCTGGGCTTCCTGGAGCCTCCGCCAGCACCCCAATAGGGCCCTCCTTGTCTGCCCCTCGGAAAGCCAGCGCAGTCCTCCACACTGGATCGCTCCAGGTCACAGCCAAACAAGATGCGTTGGCAACCTCTGAGAACATGGAGGGTACATGCCAGGCATTCAGGCCAGGCCAAGGGCGGCGGGAGCAGGACTTGAGGTCTGGCGGCCCTGGGAGCTCGCCTGCAGATGGTGTGGCTTGCAGCTGCCAAGTGGCAGACACTGGATGCTGTCTCTGCAGTCTCAGCCCTGGGCGTCCGCCCCTCTGAGCAACCCAACCTGAACTCTGATACACGTGCCACCTTCCATACAGCCCTGCAGGGTCCCTGGGACTGTGTCCTTCCTCCCTCTCCTCTGGCTGCCAAAGCCCTTCGGGCCCAGCTTCAACCAGCAGCCTGGTGCTTGTGGCCCAGCTGACACCCAGCCACCACTGCCACTCTCCCAGGACCCAGACCAGCAGTCCTTCCCTGCCGATGGCTCCAGCCTGCACTTGGGCGTCAACTAGAGAGGGGATGTGTGCCCTCCATGGCCTTGGCAAAGCCCGGGTGTGTTCGTTGGTCTGTGGGAGTGGCAGCCTGAGGGGCTGGGGGCTGGAGTGGGGAGGGTGGACTCTTTGCACCCAGCCACCTGCCAAGCCCCCGCCATCGCCCCGGCATGCCCTTCAGGCAGCCACGTGTGGAGGGGCTGGGAAACCCCAGCTCATCTGCTGCCCAAATGCTTTCCAGAGCTTTTCTGGCAGGGTGGGGGCAGGGGTGGAGTTCTCCCCTGATGCACCCAATCACCTTGCCACCTCTCTGTGCCAGCCCTTTGCAGCCTGTGGCGCCCATGTCCAGGTCCAGCCTGTCTCACAGTCGGCGGAGTGCAGGACTCAGCGGTTCCTGCTGTGTGCTCCTGGTCGTTTACACATGGAGTACTCCTGTCCCTCCCACTCCCTGAAGAGATCCTGGGTCTCCTGCTAGAGTCTCCAAGGAAAAGGGAGGATGCTGTCTCCTCTCAGAGGCAGAGCAGGGGACTCGTGATGTCTTTACTTAGCCCTGCACCATCCCCCGTTGACCATAAGAAGGAAGTGATGCTCTTACGACTTGATGAAGGGGTAAACTGAGGCTCAGGGAGTTGTTCCCCAAGGTCTTGCCCAAGGCAAGAGCTTCTGGCTGTGGGCTGCAATTGGGGAGGGGAGCCACCCGGTGAGGAAACAGCAGGTCTGGGAATGCACACACTCTCTGTCCGTCCGTGTCCTTGCCCACGTGTCTGGACCCCTCCCCGCCCCGCCACTGCAGACAGTGCCACAGGACCCAGAGCTGACAGATCTCACACTCTCGGGGGTGTGCAGAGTGCTTTCCTGCCCCCCTGGAAGCATGGCCCTTCTCTCCGGATACCACCATCAGTAGCTCCCATGGTCCACAGACCCAGAAGCCCCTCCTCAGCCCTGGCACACCCAACAGGGCAGCGTCTGCCCAGCCCTCTCACCTCTGCCTCTGTCTGCTGGAACGTCTCCTGGAAAAGCCCAGATCTCCCCAGGTGAGCACTTCGGGGCCCCAGAGGAGATATTCCCGGCCTGCCCCCCAGAGCCTGGGGTGCTCCTTCCCTGGTGCAGGCCCACCAAGGCCGGGAGGGGAGGGGAGGGTTTCCTGCAGCCCTCCCTGCCACAACCTGCTCTCTGCCAGGGGCTCAGGCTGGGCTGCGATTAGCCTCCTTCAGCCAGCCAGGGCGACCCACAGCCTATTTAGCTTCAGGCTCCCGGGGCTGCTGGGCTCCCATGGCTATGCAGCCTCCAAGACTCATGGGATGGCAGTCAGGGTGAAGCAGGGACTCCGACTTCCAGAGGACAGAAGTCTCAGTGGCCTCCCAGACTTCCCCTGTCTTCAGGGACAGGGCTGCCCTCTAATCCTGTGACCACCCAGGGGTCTGCCCAGTATGCTCGCTTTGGCCCATTTGAACACCTCAGGGACTAGACAGGACTGGGATATTCAGCAGCTTGTGGGGGTGGGGCGGGGTCAGAGGCAAGTTCAGGAGGCCACAGAGCCCAGTGCACCCGGGGCCTCCAGCTCATCCCGGACCACTGTTTCCGTGGAGCTCAGGCTTAAGATGCTGTGGACGGGAGAGTTCTATTCAAGAAGGCTGGCTAGAGCCCCAGGCCCCTAAGCCTCAGAGATGAGCCCCTCAGGAACGGGCAGTACCTTCACCAGGCCTGCCAGGGAGCTGGGAGCCCCTGCTCCTCGTGCTGGTTGGGATCGGAGCTGAGCAGGTGGGAAGCTGGTGGCGGGGAATGGTTCTGCAGTCCTTGGAAGAGCCGAGGCTACTGGCCCCCTCCAGAGCCACGCCAGAGGCTGCTCTGATCCAGAGCCATGACAGGGTGGGGAAGAAAGCAAATGGCTGAGGGGGCAGCTGGGGTGGTTCCCAGGAGCCTAGAGTCCCAGAAGGGGCTTCTGGCTGTGGGCTCCCAGTAGGGGAGGGGACCCGCTGGCCTGGAAGGGGACGTAGGGCAGGAGGAATGAAGCACAGCCCCCAGTACTCCCCCAGAGGAGGTGGCCCAGGCCTTCCCTAGGGGACCCTGGGAATGGGAAGCTGGTTCTTTCTGGAAGGCTGGAGAAGGGCCTGGCCATGGGTCCTGCAGGCCACTTAGGCTAGGAGGGCCTCAGGCCAGGAGAGGACTAAGCCATGTACGCTCCCCACAGCAGGAGTGCACCCCATCTGCACTGCTCCCACCACTGGTCCCTCTAAGACTTGCCAAAAGGGCTCTGTGAGTGACCAAGCTGTTGCCCCGATCTCCCAGCCCAGCATCTGAGCAGAAGAGGACAGGAGCGGGCATTGCTCACCTTAGGCCCTGGCCGGCAGGCTCGGGGTCAGGGCTGGTAGGGTGGTTCCCAGGGCTGGCAGGGGCTTGGTGGCGGGCCTGGACACTAGAGGGAGCAACTTGGAGCAGGGACCAAGCTCTCCCAAGCACAGATGAGGGACAGGGGGTCATAGTGGGTAGGGGAAGACCTTTTCAACCATGAGGAGTGTTCATGGTTTCAACCAGGGGAGGGGCCCTGGCAGGTGGGGCACCAGGGACCTGGGGGCTGGGGCTGGGCCTGGGGGTGGGGCGTGTGCTGGGGATTCTGTGGGCTGAGGACACGTGACTCCCAGACAGGCTGGAGATGGTGGCAGGTGGACCGGGGAAGCACAGGAGACGGCAGAGGGGGAGGTCCCCATCCCACTTGTATGCAGGGTGGCAAGGACTCAGAAGCCCTCGAAAAAGGCTCTGGGTATGAACTGTCAAGTGTGGACTCATTACAAACTCCTCCTCTGGGGACTTGGTGCTGTCACTGGAAGGGACACTCTATAGCCTTGTTTGAATGACTGGAATGTTGCTAAGACAGGAAGCTCATTCTTGCCTTGGAAACATCCCCTTTCCTCTCCCAGACTCCCTGTCTATGTGGTGGCAGGGCTAATGCCCACTGCCACCTGGGTCCTTGGGGCTTGAAGGTGGGCCAGGGAGGCCAGGGCTGCCACCCACAGCTGGCCAGCTTGCCATGGGAGCCCTCTCTGCTCCCTGGCTCAGAGCCTGCTCCCACCGCCCAGCCCTGGTGGCTTGGAGGCAGCCCTGCGTCTTCAATACACCCACATGGGCTTGCCCTCAAAGGCTCGCCCAAGATGGCCCACAGTGGCCATACATGGACACGCTCTGCCCCAAGGCACCCCTGCTCACACACCAGCTCTCCTGGGGTGTGGCTGGCACAGGCTACTGAAAGTTGCCAGGAGGCGCTCACCTGCACTCCTGGGCACAGGCCCCCGGGAACCTTTCTGGCACAGGGGGAGGGCCTGAGCATCTCCAGCTTGTCTCAATTCCAGTTAGTTGCTATAGGGCACACAGCTGGCAGGCCGGGGAGAGGCAAGGGTGCAGAGACAGGAGCCCCTGAGGATGGGACCGGAGCAGCCTGGTAGCCAGGACAGCAGGACACAGGCTTGTCTGCCAAGACACACCACTGGACACTCATGTGGCCTGTGCCTGCTGATCCGGGTGCCCCTGCTCTGCTCAGCAGGCGCACAGGCACCCAGCCCCACCCAAGGAGCAGTGAGGGGGCATTCCCCTCCCTGGGCCGTCCAGGGCACTCTCTTGCTTCCTCTCCTGGGGCCCCAAGCCAGGTCTGCCCTGGGGAACATGGCGCAGTTGCCTGATTTTCTCTCCTTCCCCTCCCCGCCCATTCTGAGTACCAGTCCAAAGGGGTCCTGGAGACAGACAGAGCTGAGCCACCCAGGCAGCCCCAGCCAGGGCGCTTGCAGCCAGGGCTCCCAGGACCCACACTTTTCACAGAGGAAGTAGAGGCAGGGCAGTAGCCTGGGGGTGAGTGAGGAATGTCTGGGCAGGGTGCCTGGGCAGCGTAGTGGAGGACTGCTCCTGGGTGCTGAGCTCGGTGGGCCCTGGGTGGTCCCCGACCTGACCCAACCTGGGCCAGGCGCCAAGTCCTGGAGCAAGGAGGCACCTGGCAGAGCATGGCTGAGGGAGTGGAGCGTGTGCTTGGGACTAGCAATGACGGGAAAGGGCCCGTGGCAAAGCTGGGGTGCCAATCACCCAGTCATGCTCTAGGGTGGCAGCCAAGAAGAGGGACCCCGGCGGGGGCAGAGGGACGAGAGCTGGGTGAAGCCGAGCAAGCTCAGGAGGGCGAGGGAGAGGGGCCTGGAAGGCGGCAAGAAGAGGCAGAAGCCTGACAGGGACCAAGGGGGCCACAGGGTGGCGGTGACGGGGCGCGGACCAGCAGCCAGCAGCCAGCGCTGGGGAAGTCTGTGGACGCCCTCAGGGCCCTGGGGACCGCAGGACCAGCGCTTGGGACAGCAGACGCAGCATGGCCGGAGGCATCTCTGGGTTGAGGAGGTGGCTTGAGGCCAGCGAGGGGACAGTGCAGACAGTGCAGGGCGGGAGCGGGCTGGCTCGGGAGCCCTACCTGGAGAGGGGAGGCGCCAGGCGCAGGCTGGCTAGTTGGCGGGCTGGGGTGGTGGGCCGTCTGCACGTCTGTCTGTCTGGTCTGTCCAGCGGACCGAAAGCAGCTGCTCACTCCTGGGCAGTTTGTGGAGAGAGGGAGACAGAGGCGGCGGGAGGGAGGCTAAAGGCTGGGCAGGCGGGCCGATGGGGAGGGGACGGCGGGGAGAGGGCGGGGAGGGAAGAAAGAAGGGAGGGGGCTGGTGGGGCGGAGAGGGCGGGCAGGCGGGAGGGGACAGGCTTCCCGGCCCCCCTGGCAGCTTCAAAGGGAGCAATTTTCTTGTAGACGGCTGGGCTAGCTGAGCCCCCGCCCCCTTGCTCCCACCCCCCCCACCCCCCGCCCCCCCGCTCCGCCCCTGTCTGGGGCAGACAGCAGAGGAACAACGGACACACTCGCACTCACTCAAACAAGGACCCTTGGAGTCTCTGGGCAGGCGCGGCCTCAGAGAGTCACACTTTCCACTGCCCAGATGGGGACACTGAGGTGCTGGCTGGCATCTCTCCAGGCGGAGGAAAGAGAGGGAAGGAAGACGAGGGGGAGGCGGCCTTGGGCTGCTAGGCCCGGGAGTGGCCCTGGAATTTGGTCCTAAGCTTGCGGGGAACCTGCTTCAGCCTAAGCAAGGCCTAAGCAAGGAGGTGGTTTCTCGGGATCAGAGAGGGAGCTGTTCTGGACTTCACGTACGCTCCTGGGCGCCCTGTGCCCTCCCTTCCACCCCAGCCTTTCTTCCCTTGAAAAGAGGGCCCGATCCGCCTGGTGATGGCAGGACAGGGCAGGGGCCTCCCCCACTGGCTTGCCCTGAGCTGATTCAGAGGCGAGAGATCCAGCAAGTCAGCCTTCTTGCTCAGTTCCTGCAGGTCCCTTCGGACATGGGAACTGCTCTGTGGGTGGCCACTTCCTCTGGGCTCAACCCTGTGCTGGTCACTTCCGGGGGTGACCGGGTTACCCTGCCAAGCCTCGGCCACTTCCTGAGGGCCCAAGTGAGTCCAGCTCCTCCTGTGTCTAGAGCCTGGGTCCTTAGCATGACGCTGCCCCCCTGTCCCCTAGTGTCCCCTTCTTTCCTCAGCAAGAGCAGCTCCTGAGACACAGGGTGAGGGTTTAGATGGAGTGAGAAACTGAGATCCGCAATAGAATTGGACCAAGAGAGAAAACTGCATATTGAGAGAAAAAGCTTGAAGGGGCAGAGAGGGAGAGAGGGGTGGCTAGAGAGGACAGGACAGTGGCGAGGGCTGAGGGTCTTCATCCGCCTGGCAGTGCCATCTGGAAGGGGCCAGGGCGGATGCACACAGGACAGCCCTACCTGGGGGCACGGGCAGAGTGCAGACCCTTCCTGTGCCGCAGAGGCAGCTCAGGGCCTGGCCAGGACCTGGGACACATGGCGGCTTGACCAAACTGTGGTTACCTGGTTGCAAGAAGCTTCTAGGCTGGGCCAGGGAGAAGGGAGACACGGGAAATCAGGGGCCAGGCTGGGAACCCCGGTTCCCTCTTGATTTCGTGATTGGGATGAGGACATTGGAGACCATGTGTGCCCCTTCCAGACAAAGGGGGTGGCTTGTCTTTTGGCAGGTTTGTGTGTTTTACCTTTTGCTGTAAACATGCGGACATACCTGGCAGGAGAAAGAATGCTATCACGGTACTGTGAGTGCCACGCAGCCCTGCCCAGCCTCAGCGTCCAACTCACGGCCGCCTGGTCTCATCATTGTCCCGCCCTCTTTCCATCCCCCACTGGATTTGCACCCAGATGCCAACTCATTCGTGGAGAAACCCATCAGTAGAGAGCGGGCCTGACTAGTAGTCTGGGTGGAGAGAGAAGCATCTGGAAGCATTCCGCTCACTGGCAGTAGCCAGTCGCAAAAGGCTGCAGACCCTCAGTTCCATTCGTTTGAAATGTTCATAATAGGCTCATCTGTGGGGACAGAAAGTGAATTTGTGGGAAGGGGGTGCCAGAGGGGTGATAGCTAAAAGTATGGGTTTTCTTTTTGAGGTGATGAAAATGCTCTCCAATTGACTATGTGATGGTTGCACAATTCTGTGAATAGACCAAATAATAACCCTTGCCTGGTACGTGTTCAACGGGCAGATCCTGTGGTAAAGCTGTTTCAGAGGAAAGGAGAAACTCACTCAAAGCACTCATGCTGCCCAAGGTGCTGGTACCCGGTCCCTTCCTGCACTGCTCGGGAGTGGGAACCCAGGAGCTGTCACTCAGGGCCTCAGCCTCCAGAAGTCCCAGTGGCAGTGACACAGCTCTGAATACCGTGGGGGCACAGGCCCATCTACAGTGCCAGAGGCTTGGGAGGGCTACCTGGAGGAGGTGACCTGGGGCAGACCAGTAGGGAAGGGGGATGTTGCCGGTGGAAGAAAGAGTCCAGGTTCGGGGGGTGTGGGGAGACGCAGGGGAGCCAGGCAGCACTGCAGTGCGGTCCTGCACCAAACCCACCTTCAGGTCTCAGCCAGGCATGTTCCTGGAGGGGGCTTGGAAATGGCCATGACGTGACACCCTGTTTGGGGAGACACATTATGCATGCACCTTGCATCTCTTACCCAAAGTTGGGGGCTGCTTCTGGGGGAATACTCGTATAAATACGGTCCTTGTGCTTGGAAGGTTCTCGTGTCTGTGGTTTGCAGTCTGCAATAAGCCATGACTGCACGCCCGGCCCAGGACCCACTGAGTCACTCGGCCTGGACCTCTAATTTGGGGGCCACTCCCAGACCAGACAGGCAGTACCTCCGTCCTAGGGCCGCCCCCTTCTGCTCCCCCTCCCACTCCCCCGTTCTCAGGCCTGGCCTCTCTCTGCAGCGCAGAAGCAACCTTGATCCCAGCCGAACTGCTCTAGGAACAGCACTTCCTTGCTGGCCAGCAGAGCGGGCAGGCGGGCGGGCAGGCTTCTGCCCTTCTGGCCTCTCAGGGCTGGGAGGAGGCAGGGGGAGACAGGGGAAGCGGTGGGGGGGGGGGCAGGAAGGAAGAGCAGGCATTTTCTGAGGCCCCCAGGGCTCCTGATGTGAGGCAGACACATCAGCGCAGGCGGTGGGGTACGCAGAACCTGGCCCCTTCCAGCACGGCCTGTGTGTGACCCTAGCTGGGATCTTCCCCCAAAAGGCTGTAGAGGGCCAGGAGGTCCTGCTGGAACCAGCCTTACCTTGCCTCGCAGCCCCCGGGAGCCGTTCTCCTGCCAGATGGAGCCGAGAGCTCAGCCCTCTCCACCTGACAAGGAGCCCGACCCCTCAGCTGTGTGAGGAGGGCAGCCCTGCGCACGCTGCTCAGGCTTCCACAGACAGCTGTCCTGGCCCTGCAGCTGCCCCTGCCCGGGAGCCCCAGGCCACACTGTGGTGAGCCTGCCTCTCATCTAGCCATCCTCAGGCAGCTGCCACCCCAGCCTGCCCGGGGCACAGCCCAGGACAAGTGCTGGAAGGTAGCAGGTGGGGTGGCAGTCATGGGAAGGAAGGGTGGGACCACAGCACGTCTGAGGGAGGGAGAGAGCCACAGAGGCAGGGGCTGCAAGGAGGGAGGCAGGGTGCAGGGATCTAAGGCAGCTGCCATCTCCTTGGCCGTGTGGGGAAGAGGACCTGGAATCAGCTGGCCCCCCACAGCTGGCCTGCAGCTGTTGGTGCCCTGTCTTCAAAGCTACAGCAGGGAGGCCCAGGAGAGCAGAGGGGTCGGGGTGCCCAGAGGGCAGGCTGTGGGCGTGAAATGCTGGCGGGTAGTGTGAGTCCTGGAGGGAAGAGCCCGGGCACCTGGGAGGTGGTCTCTTATGCAGAGGCCCCCTTGCTCGCCCTGTGAGTCTCCAGGGTCTGGAAACTGGAACTGGGCCCTGGGCTCCCTCTGCCTGGCTCCCTGTGTCCAGCAGGCCCTCTGGTTCTCCTTGGGTGGCTGCTTCTCAAGCCCCTCTGCCTGGACATGACTCCCCTCGACTACCGCCATCCATCCTGATGGTGTGAACAGAAGGGCCCATGCCTGTCTTGCGGATGGGACAAAGAGACGGAGGGAGAGCCGAGAGAGCTGGGACAGAGAGCCGCAGTGCGAGGCACACGGGCAGCATCCCCATCCCCTGGACCATCAGCCTCAAGAAGCAAGGAGGTGACAAATGCCATGTGCCCATACAAGACTGGGGCAGGGAAGGCTTCTAGGGGAGTAGGCAGTGCCCTAAGGCCGCCTCTCAGTCACCTGGGGAGTAGCTCTTGCAGAGCCTCAGCCTCCAGGACAAATTTCCAGCCAGGGTCCTGTCACACATAGAGGTTACCTCTTGAGCAACTGGCCCTGCCCAGAGGGGCTGGAGTTTACACCCTTGAGTGGCCCTCACTCCGGCCTTTGGGCTTTGCCCATTCCCGATGTCCACACCCTCAGGGCAGACACCAGAGGGCAGCCCCACCACCACTCGAGGGTGTCTGGATGACTTGCAGCCCTGAAGCAGCATGAAGCTTGTGCTCAGCGGGGACCTCTGGGTGCAGGAGGCTTGCACCAACATGCCTCGGGGCGGCCGAGCTCGTGCTGAGCGGGCCGAGGTGTGGCTGCTGAAAGCTGGCACTCTCCATGCCAGGAGCTTTTTTTGACCTTCCCCTGAGGACATAATCACACAGCATCTCTTCTCTCGGGGCCACCAGGGCTGTAATTTCAGGGCCGGCACGGGGGCTCCGGGGAGGCCCAGCCCGCGTCTAGCTGTCTTTAGAGAGGCCTGGCCTGGGGCGTGGCCAGAGGACGGAAGGTGAGTTGCCTTGGAAGCCGAAGCCTGTGAGCCAGAGGCCAGGGGCACCCTAGGACCCCTGTGGTCTTCCTTCAGGGAGGCCAGAGCCCAGGAGGAGCACCGGAAGGCTCTAGTGGGAGTGGGGAGGGGTGGGGCCTGTGCTGAGCCCTGACTTCAGCTTGGGGCAATCTTTGGCCCAGATGCTCAGAAGATGGGGCAGGACAGCACCTGGCCTGAGGGCCACACAGCCCAGCGTCTCCCAGACTGTCCCTGTGTGACCGCCACAGTGGCGGCTGCTCTGAGGGTAGGGGCGGGGGTTGGCATCATGGCAAGATGCTTGCGAATGGGGGTGTTAGGCTGGAGGGAGGCCTGGGAACCGACTGTGGGGAAGGCGAGGTGTGGGCAGGTCAGGGGCCAGCGAGGGTCATTTGGAGAAGAATTTGGAGGCTGATGGGCAGTTTCCTGGGACTGCAGCTGGGAGAAGTGGAGCAGAGGTGCAAGGTCCCAGCCAGGTCCCAGGCCGGAGACACAGGCCCAGCCCCAGCCCCAGAGAGGAGTCCCCACCCCCATTCTCTACCCCTCTGACTTGTGAGCTGTCTCCACCGTCCTTACCCTCAGTCTCACCCCATCACCTCAGTGTCCCCATCTCGATCTGGGGACTGATGAGCACCTCCCTTCTTGCCACCTGACCCCAGTCACACCTACCCTGTCGTCATCACTATTGCCATTGTCACTGCACTGTCCCCTCAGATGCCCAGCACTTTGGGGTCACCTACTGAGCTGCACCTACCGCTGTACCCTTGGATGGAGCCGGCGGCACCCCGAAGAGGCACACAGTAGCCACAGGCGGAGGCGGGAGTGAGGGGGTGCCGGAGGGTGGCCCATGATGGAGCAGGAGCAGGCATGGCTGGGCTCATCCTGCAGCAGGCTCTGCTGGCTGCCTGTGCTTTCAGCCCTCCCATAGCCCCAAGGACGGAAGCCCCCAGCCATGAGCTCCTGGCCTTCTGGGGAATCCCCTGGGCTGAAAAAGGCCTCTTTGTCCCAGTCATGAGGGGACATCAAGGCCCAGACACTTTGCCACATCTCAGAGTGCAGGTTGGCTGAGGCCTGGCCGGGCCTGTAGGGTGGGCTGCAGCCCATCTTCTCTGTTGGCCAGGTGCGACCCCAAGAGCTGGAAGGTACATGTCCCCAACACAAGTCCCTTGCCTCCCCAGTTGGGAAGGTCACAGGAAGATTAGCCCGGCCCAGGCTCTGAGAAGTGGAATAACCACCTGTGGGTGGGCCACTCGGTCCCTGCACTCCTGCAGCCGAGGGGCCCCCTCCTCCTCCTCCCCTCTGGCCTCATCTGTTGGGATGTTGGGGCTCACTCAGCCTACTCTTCCTCTGCCTCCCCGCCTGACCTCTGGGACTGCGAGAAGGTGGGGACTGCATGGTGACCCGAGCCAGAGGCACAGGGGCTCGGGAGGCCAGGAGAGGAGGAGGGGCCGTGAGAGCTGGGAGAGAGGGGCCAGCGCCTTGAGGGCTGCTGACCTGTGACCCAGCCCAAACAGGAAGTGCCATATCTGCGGGGCCAGCTGGAGGAGAAAGAATGCAGGGATGAGTCCAAAGAAAACAGCTCACAGCTTCCCAGGCCTCTCTTCCCCACCACAGTCTGGCGCTTTCTCCACTGAGAACTGAGGGGTGGGGGGAATCGGTGATGGAATGGGACCAAGGCGACATTCAGTTCCCAGGCCCAGGTCCTCGACAGAGCTGGTAGTGGGGCAAGGTCCCCTGCGCTCCACCCTATCCAGCAGCCCGGGGGCATAGGGGAAGGAGACGGGCGGCCCTGCCAGGGTGGGAGGGCTGGGAAATAGGAAGGCCATGCCCAGATTGAGATGGGGGTGCCGAGGTGATGGGGTGGGATAGCAAGGGCCGGAGGGGCACACTGGAGGATCACAAGTCAGAGGGGGAGAGGATGGGGACAGGGCCACTCGCTCCTTGGAGCTGGGCTGTGTCTCTGGTGGGACCGCACACCTCTGCTGGGCCCCCTCCTGCGGCATCGTCCATGCTTGTGGCCTGGCTGTCTCTGTGAGCCCCACCCAAGGGCAGTGGCTGTCGTGCTCTCTACTGGTTGTGACCCTCTTGTCCCTATCCCTTCCCGGCACAGGGCCGCCGGTGGCCTGGAGAGCTGTGGAAGCTGTCCCAGGGACCCCATCCGGTTCCCAGGGGCCCTCTCACTCGGGCAGGTCAACGGGGCAATGGCCTCAGTGGTTTTCAAGGGCTCCACAGACCCAGTGTGTCTGCCAGCATAGCTGGCCAGTCTGTCTTCAGGGCTTGGCAGAGCTGAGCTGTCACTTCCTAGGGACTCCTGGCACATGAGATCGCTCAGGCAGACAGCAACTCCGGCCGGGGTGGTCCTTGCCCGGTGCTCAGGGTGGGGCTTGGCTTTGCACAGACCTCATGCTCACTCCCACCCTTCCCTTTCCCTGTACCAGGTCAGTTAGGGGCACAGCCTGGTCTCACAGCAAGCCAGCCAGCCATCCCCGGGCAAGTTACTTATCTGTGAGCTGGGGGTGGGGCCCTGGGGACCTGTCCTGAAGGTGGGCGTGCATGTTGGGGGCTGGGGTGAGGGTTCTGGGACCAGGAATTGAGGGGGTGTCAAGGGAGAGGCAAAGGGACTTCTGCAGAGGACCATTGTGCAGCGTCCCCAGCCCCTGGCCTCAGGCCTCAGTACAGCTGTGGGTGGCTCTAGGACCAACGGTAGGTGCCCTGAACCTCCACACCCGACTGCTCTGCCAGCCCAGCTCTGTGCGTACAGGCCCAGGACGGGGACACTTCTTATATGAGAGGGGTCAGGTGCAGATGCTGCCCTAAGCAGAGGAGGGGAGCCTGGCCCCTTGATGGCCTGGGGTGGAGCAAGGGTGGGGGTGGGGCGGCTCTCAGAGAAGCCGTGGGACCCAGGCCCTCTGAGCCCCTTTGCCGACAGTCTCAGGTGCAGCTCAGGAACTGCACGGACCTGGGAGAGCCAGCACATGCTGCGCAGCTCCTGAAGGGAGGAGGCTGGCTGGCGAGCTTGCCTGAGCTGCGTTTATTACGTTCAAGTATAAACCAACGCCACCTTTCGCCGCGGACCATTTGCTACATGGAGGGGCCTCATCAGTCCATGGGAATTGGGTACGCTAGAAGCAGTGGGGTCTTCTAGACCTTTCTCCCAGTGGTGTGAAGGTCAAGCACAGCTTGTCCTGCCTCTCCATGCTCTTGAGAAGCAGAGTGTGTGCTGGAGGAAGGTGGCGGGTGGAGCTAGGATCCCTCCCCGTCCCTACGCTGGGGCTGGAGGACCGCGCTTGATAGGTCCGGATGCAGGAGAAGGTGGTGGGCGGGATGCGGCGCCGGGCAGTGAGGTTGTTCTCCAGGTGTGTGGAGGTGAGCCACACGAGTGTCACAAATGGAATTCAGGGGCACTTGTCTGCAAGGGAGGGGCGGGGCAGAGCAGGGGAGAGAAGACCCCAGAAAGAAGGGGTAACATCATTCGAGACGGGACAGACAGAGATCCCTGCCCTGAGAGGAGTGGTAAGACTGAGCCACAGAATCAGAACCGCAGAGGAGGGGCGGCAGGCTTCTGAGACTGTGGCGGCCTCCTTACCCTCCCAACTTGAGGCGCAGTGCCAGGCCCCCACCCCAGCCCTTGTTGCTCTAGGCTGGATCCCTGCCAGCATCCGGCCACTGCCTGCCCTTGGCTTTCCAGGCCTGTCAGCCACTGGGCACAGCCTCCATCATGGCCACCAAGGTGGGCGGATGGCTGGATTGTGGGAGGGTGGATGAGCCCCAACTCCCACCCTCGGCCTCTCCAGTCTTCGGGTAAGGAGCCTAAAGTCCAGCCTGTCCTAGGCAAGCCTGTCCTAGCACAGCGGGAAAGCTGGGCCTCCTGGCCTCAGGTACCTCTTTCTCTGTGTGCTGGCAGGGGCACGGGGGTGGGGGTGGTCGCAGGTGCATGGGGGAGGCTACCTGATCCTGCTTTGGCTCAGGCCCAGCACCTGTAATCCCTCAAGGCCCAGGAGGCTGCGCAGCATGGCCCGCAGCTGGTTGTGACCCAGCAGCAGCTCTGCCAGCGGGACGCACAGGCCCAGGAAGGACATGCTGTGGATGCCGTCTGCCTGCAGCCAGTTGTGGGCCAGGTCCAGGAGCTCCAGGCCTCGCTTCATGTGCGTGAACACGTAGCCGGGGATGCGCTCGATGCGGTTGTGCAGCACCACGTGCCTCAGGCCCCTTAGCAGGAAGGAGGGCACGGGCACCAGCTGGTTGTAGGACAGGTGGAGGGTCTCCAGCTTCCTGTGGGGCATAGGGAGCTGATGGCGGGAGCCACAGCAGCTGCTGGAGGGGTGCTGCAGCGCCTGCAGCCCCACGGCACAAAGACAAGCATGGGATTCACTCCCAGGCCGCAACCTTGACCTGGACTCTCAATGGCTGGGACCCTCACAACTCCTGTGTGAGTCCGGCCAGGCCCTGTGTGGCTTTTGTGTCAGGGCTTTGATGTCCTCCTCTGTCCCCCAAGGCCTGGGGAATACAGGATCGGGGTGGGGGCCTCCCTTGCTCCCTACACGGCCATCGCTGTGGAGACCTAAAGACTATTGTCCCATTAATTTCCTTCGGCCTCCAGTCTCCGAATCCTGACACCTGACAGAGCTCAGAGGGCGGCTTCTGAAATCTAGGGGAAAAGTGGGGCAGGGGAAGTCTCTCCCCTGCCAGCCTCAGCCTTGAAGCCCTCTCCTCTGTCCCTCCCACCCTCTTGCCCTCATCCTGCCTCTTCCAGTCTTAGCCTCAGATGCGTAGAAGCTAGATGGGTCGGGAGAGAAAGATTGGGCTCCGAGGGTTAGGACCGGGGGATGCCGGGGGATCACACAGCCCTCACTGTCCGATAGTGGAGTTCAGGCTGCCGCCTTCAGCTGGGAGCCCCTGTCGCTCCACGGTGGGCACCTGACTCCTTGAGGCCCTCACTCCAGCAGCAGGAAGCCCTGGTCCCCGTGGCCACACAGGTGTGCAAGAGCAGAGGGTGGCGAGCCTTCTAGAACAGGCAAGAGGGAGACAGGGAACAGGGAAGGCTTCTCTTGGCAACACCCTCAGGCCCCGTGGCTGGGGTCAGCCTTTTGTGCTGCTCCTGTGCCTCTTGGTCCCCTTCCTTTCCACCAGCCTGAGAAGACATGGGCGGTGTCAGAGTCCAGGAGAGGCTGGGGCTGAGGCGGCCGTGGCTTGACTTGCTGCCAGCCCCCTGTCCAGGCCCCGCGGCAGGAGTGGAATGGCGGCCGGGCAGCCCCTCCCAGGCTGCTGTCTGCTTTCCTTTGCCCCCTTGGCAAGCGAGGGAGAGGAAAAAGGAATAATTAAGCCCAAACGTCCTGGTAACTTTTTCCTGGAACTCGAGGATGCAGGGCGGGAGGCTCTGGTCCCTGGAATGGCGGGTCAGACTGTCTGTGGACCCCAGCCTCCCTCCCCATGCTGGCCCCACCCTGCCTTGGTGGTCATCAGGCCCTCCTCAGCCTCTCCCTGGCACCCAGCCTCCCCCAGCCCTCCCTGCTGTTCCGAGGACCGTGTCCTGCCTCCCTAGCCCATCCTCCACAGCCCTGCGGCGTCTGGTTGCTGTGAGTGGCCTACGTGCTAGCATCCCCACATAGCTGTCCCAACCTGATCCAGGGAGCTGCCCTTGACACTTCTTGGAATGAGGTGGAGTGGCCCCCGGAACCTATGTCCACCAGAAACCGTGAGCATGGCCTTATTTGCAGAAGAAAGGATTGACGGAAGGATGTGGAGCTGAGCTCAGCTGTGCTCTCGGGTGGGCCCCACTCCCATGACAGGTGAGGTTTTGAGAGACAGAAGAGAGATGAGACAGAGGGAGACACACAGGGGACGGGGCCATGTGCAGCCACAAGCCCAGGAACACCCGGGGCCCCCGAAGTTGGGAGAAGCAGGAGAATCCCGTCCTCTGGATGGATCGAGGCCCCCTAATGTCCAGATTGCAGACTTCTGGCCCCCGCAACTAAGAGTTTATTCCTGTTGTTTGAAGCCACCCAGTTTGTAGCACTGGGTGATGGCAGCCCCAGGAGACACATGCGCTTCCCCTCCCACTTCCCTGTGCCCCCAGCCCTCTGTGCTGCAGCCAGGCCAGCTCTCCCCGCCACTGCTGCCCTCCATCCCTGCCCGTGGCACCTCTAGGGTGAGCTTCCTGGGGGCGGCAGCCCTAGGCACAGGATGGCGAGGGGATTCTGCTGGGTGGGAGAGACAGAAGGGAGGCCTTGCAAGCAATACCTCGGAAGAGTCTGTGGCAACTGAGGCCCAGGCTAACCTAAGCAGGGAGGGAGGTGCCTCCAGTGGCCTGTCAGAGAGCAGGCCCAAGGAAGAAGCCCTGCCCTGGAGCCCCAAGCCTGGATCCATCTCCCGTGAGGGGCCATCCCGGACCTTCACCTCTATAGGCATTGGGAGGTCCTCTCTGGGGCCCCGTGGCTCAGTACTGCCCTCTGCCTTCCCCATCTGCCTCTCGGGGCTGCTCTGGGCCGTCCTTGCTCTCTGCCTCCCAATGCCTATAGGGGTGAAGCTCCGGGATGGCCACTCATGGGAGATGGATGCAGGCTTGGGGTGCCAGCCGGTGCTCCTGAAGCCAGTTGTGGCTGAGCACCAGCACGCCGAGGCTGTGGATGTGGCTCAGCGCGCCCTCTGCCACCTCCTCGATGAGGTTGGTGCCCAGGTGCAGCTCCTAGGGTCAGGGGTCAGGGGTCAGGGGTCTGGAGTTGGGTGAGGGGCCTACCTGCCAGTTGTTGGCCACCTGGTCAGGCTCCAACTCTGGCCGTCCCCATTCTCTGCCAGCACTGCCTCTTCCACTCAGCCATGCCCCTGTAACTCAGGTGCCAGCCTCTGCCACTGCCAGGCCCATGGCCATCTGTGCAGGGGAACCTCAGAGTCCCCCAGGGTAGCCGCAGAGAACACCACCAGCCAGGCTATGGACCTTACTCAGGGACCCCAGAGGGCGCAGAGCCACCCAGGAGGTCCCACTCTGGGCTTCTAGAAGGTTAGGTCAAGCTCAGGAGAGGCCTGAAGCCTCATGAGTTTTAGTGCACAGATCTCCCCACAGGCTGCTCTACGCCCCCAAGGCAGAAGCAGAGGCAGGAGTGGGTCATTTGGCTGTAACAAGATTGCCTCCCCATCCTGGGGCTCCCGCTCACCTGCAGGGAGGCTGGCAGGCCGTGTGGGATGGTCTGCAGCTGGTTCTGGTCCAGCCTCAAGTACAGCAGGCTGCAGAGGGGCTGGGAGGCCGGGGGGAGATGTCCCTGTCAAGCAGATGGTTCCCTTCCACCTCCAGCGTCAGCAGCTGGCTGAATCCTGCAGGCGGGCAGAGGGGTGCGGTGAGCCACTGCAGAGCTCCTGGCGGTAGCTCCCAAAGCCCTGCCTGCCCCTCACCCAGGCTGGCAGTCTCCTCTGCCTTCCAGCCAGGCTGCCCCAGGCCTTCTCCCAAGTGTGCCTCCCAGAGGGGGGGCCCACCCCTTGCCAGCCCCAGTCCTGGGGGGCCCACCGGCCCAGGCCTGGCCCCCTTGGCCCCTGCCCCCGTAGCTCACTGCACCACGGAAGCTGCTGCGTTGCAGGCCCTTCCGGTGGTTGTGGTTGAGCTCGAGCTCCTGCAGGGAGTGGAGGGGGCCAGGCCTGTGGACAGCCAGTTCCCAGCCAGGCTCAGCTGCTTCAGCCCGTCAGGTTCTGGGGTGCATGCGGAATAGGTGGGCTCGGGCTGGGGCCTGACCAAGGGCACTCTGTCGGTGGCATCATGGCTTCCTAGTTCTCACTGAGTCCAGGCCTGTCTGGGGGCTTCTGTTTGCTCCCACCTGGGGCCTGCGGGCCTGTGCTGTTCCCCTTGCTCCCAGTGGTGGAACACGCCACCCCAAATCGTGGAAGCCCACTGTGCTGGTGCTCTCTGCAGTGCCTCCTCCAGGCCTTACCCCGCCAAACAGCTCCACCCTGCAGGGAATGGATGCCTCGGGTCATCTGGGACTTGCCAGCCCCGGCCCTGGCCCTGGGAGCAGGTGAAGGGGCTGCAGCATACCTCGAAGGCATGGGGGTGCAGGCCTCGGGGGTCTGGCTTGTTCTTGCTGAGATCCAGCCACTCCAGGTTGGGCAGCCCCAGGAACATGTGGGCTGGGATCTTGGCAATTTCATTCTCTATGCGCACACGGGGCAGTCATATTCTCTGCCTCCTGCCCACTGCCACTCTGTACCTCCCACACCAGATGGGGCCACTTGGGGGAGCCGGGGTGGGAGCCCAGGTCTCGGCCTTCTCACCACTGCCATAGGGGCGGGTGTGGGGGGAGGATGCCACCCACCTGCCAGGTAGAGTGTGGTCAGGCCAGGGTCGGTCAGGGCAGGGACGTGCTTCATCTTGACATTGCCACAGGCGATGACTGCCTGGGCCAGGTGGCATGAGGCCGGCAGAGAGGGCATGGCCTGCTGGGTGGTGCCCAGGTCTACATGCCTGTGCCTGCGCCCGTGTGTGCTTCCTGGCCTTTTCCACCCACGGCCTGGGGTCTCGGAGGCACTACCGCCATCTGGTCTCGGCTGCGGTCCTTCTGTGGGCGCTGCATACCTGGCCCAGGTTGGTGGGAGGTCCCTGGAGGAAGAGAGACAGACACAGCCCCTGCTGGGTCACAAGCAACAGGGACCAACTGAGGGACAGGGGCTTGCCTGGGGCTCCCAGGGGCTGCCAGGAACTCAGCCAGCCTGGGCTGGAGCAACAGGTTACTGGGACCCCTCCCCTTGGCACCAAGGCAAAGACCCCAATGGAAGCTCTAAGGATGGGGAGGGGACAGGACTTTGGGGGGCTTCCCTCCCACCCCACACTCAAGGGCACTTAGCTTGGGCACACTGGGAATCGGGCAGTGTCTGGGTGGCTAAATTCATGCGTGGTCCTGTCATCCCCATCAGGCCCTACCTGAGGGTTGCCTGTCCCCGCCAGTTCTCACCTTTGGGGGGCCTCCTGGGTTGTGGGCTCCTTCCCTTGTCTTCCCAGCCTCAAGCCTTCTGGCCCTGGTCCTCCTCAGTGACCACTGCCCTCTTGAGCTTGAGGGTCCCTGCCGGCCTGCCGGGGCCTGAGCTTCAAGGCCCAGGGCTTCCTCGCTGTAGCCCTCGCGGCAGCTGTGGCCTGGGGCCGAGCCCACTCAGTGGCCAGGCCCGTGTTGTGACCCGGTTCCTGCTGCGAGGCTACTGGGGGTGACTCCTCCCTCAGGGCCAGCCCTGGTCTGGGGGGCGCCTTCTAGCCAGTGGAGGGGGACTGGGTGGGGCTCCCTGAGCTCCCTACTTCGGGGTGGGCCAAGACTGTGGGGGTCCAGCTGCCCGGCCTCAGGCTTGTCCAGGTGGCTGGTACCAGGGATGGGCCGAACCGGACCTGTAGAAGGAGCCAGTGTAGGCTGGGGGCCTCATCTCCCTTCCCCAGGGGTGGTCAGCTGCCAGCCAGCACGTCACCCTTCCTCTTTACCCGGGCCTCCCCCACCTTGCCCTTCTCTCCTGAGGGGACCAGCGAGAGGACAGGGTGCCCCCACCGTCAGCAGCAGGCCAGCGGCCCCTGGGGCCCAGTCACCCGGCCTGGCTCTGAGAACCGAGGCAGTCCTTCACTGCAGGGGCACTCTAGGCCCATTAGGACTAGGGAGTTGGACCGGGGGTTGGGGCCAGGGGAGCTTCCGCAGCCCTGGCTAGACAGCCTTGGCCTGCTCAAGGGACCCTGGGTCCCACCTCCCCTCCCTTCCCCAGTGTGTCCCAGGGCTGGAGGCCAGGGCATTGCCCCAGCATCCCCTTTGCCCCGTACCCAGTGGTGAGCAGGGACCTCTCACGTGCCTCCTGGGGACAGCTTTTGAGGAGATGAAGGGGTCACTGCTGCCTGGCACAATCTGCTTTAGAGGTGAAAGCCCCAGTGCCTGCTACAGGGGGTTCTGCTGTGGATCAGGCAAGCTGGGGGACACCTCAAGGGGTCTTTTAAGAGGGGTGGCAACCCCAATGCCTCCCTCCACATGGAGCAGCTCCTCCTTAACCAACGCCAGCCATGGAGGACACTGCTTTGTCTGTAGGGGTGGGGGCCAGACCCACCCATCGGGCCCCTCCTGCCCCACCCCCAAGCCTGGGGCAGTGCCACCAAGCGTGGCTACAACCACAGGCCTATAAGACAAAGGACACATTCACAGCCCACATCCTCAAGCCCCTTGAAGTCCTCTCTGGCAGCGACCCCCCACCCCCAAGCCCTACACTTCCAACCCCACCAACTGCTCTCAGCCCCACGGCGGTGGTCACTCCTCGGGAGGCTCTTCCTTTCTCGCCCCTGGAGTCTGCACGCACCCCTCACCCTCCAGGGAGGCTCTCTCAGGGCCTTGGGCCCCTCCCAGCCCTGACCGAGTACCCGAGGTGGGCCCGGGGTGGGCAGCCTGTGGCGGTCTTCTTCCCGCTGCTGCCAGCTACTCGCCATCAGGCGCCCCTGGTGGGCTGTTGGGGACCCTCCTGAGCAGCACCCTGCCCACAGCACCAGGATGGGGAGCAGCACACTCCCCATGGCCACCCTGGAGGGAAGGAGGACTGGGAGAGGCACGGTGGTGGCCGCGAGGGACGATGGTGGGCAGCACAAGTTGGTCTCGCTCCCTAAGTTCTGGGCCCTGGTGGCAGCACTTGGAGCCTCCCCTGCCAACCCCAGCCCTTCCCTAGGAAGGCCGCTCTTCTGTTGAACGAACACCTCCCCAGATCTTGCCCTCAATTCCCCCGACGTGCCCTGCTCCCACCGGAAGAGAAAGACAGATTGCCTTTCCTCCGACCGGGCGGCCCTGCCCTTTCGCTGTGAGGCCCGCATTGATTCTCTGATGGCTCTGGCCCAGTGGCCCCATGAATGGGGCTTCTGTGTCACACGTGGCCGGCCTGAGAGGCCCACCGCAGAGCGGGCCGGCCACCGCGGGCTGCTAGGCCCTGCTTCACAGCTGTGAAAGGAGTAAGGTGGGTGCCGAGGCCGCGGGCTTCTGCCATGGGCAGCAGTGTGGAGGTCTCCAGGTTCCAGAGGAAATAGAATTGGCAGGCTGAGCGCAGGTGGCAAGGGGGTACCTTGCCTGCACCCGAGACCCCAGCGCTGTTTGGGCAGAGGCGTGCCTGGGGCTGTGCTGGCTGCCGGTTCCTCTGCCTGCCCTCCAGGTCTCTAAGTCCTCCTCTGTAAAATGGGGTGGGGGGCAGCCTGGATGTCCTGCGGCTGTCCTGACCCCTACATAGGAGCATGGGTGTTCCAGGCACTGCCTGGGTGAGGCCAAGTCACGGGTTCCCCCTCCCAGACTTCTTGGCCAGCAGTCCCGGGTCGCAGATTCACCCCAGCGGCACACATCCTCTTGGTCAGAGGGGGGCCTGTGGATCAGGATGGCAGGAGGTGGCAAATAGGCTGGGCCCGACGAAGGGGCTGCTGGGTGGGGCCAGAGGGGCGTGTGGTGGAGTGAGGGGCAAAGAAGGGGGTGTCTGGCTCCAGTTCCCAGAGCCCACTCTCAGAGGGCTGTCAGGGGACCCTGCTCCAACTGGGGTGTTCCTGCAGGCCCTGGGTCCTGCTGTGGGAGCTGGGGGAGGGGGCAGGCAGATGGGGGCTGGCAGAGAGGACTGATCTCACCGCTGGCTGGGCTCTTCAGGGCCAGCATTGAGGAAGCTTTTCCTACAGCCCTGTCCAGCATTGACTTAGGTTTGGAAGCAATCTTAAGAAATGAGTTAATTGTGGGCAGGGCTTGGGTGGAGGGGAGAAGGGAAGCTGTGGAGGAGGGGCAGGGGCCAGCAAGGGCCATCCGGCAGGAGTCTCTGTCCTGGGCAATGGGGCAATGCGTGAGACCCGGAGGGGTGCAGGGCCAGTCAAGATGGGGAGGAGGCCCCAGCAACTGGGTCTTCACTGGGCTCCTCAAGGAGCTGCCACTCCAGCTCACAGTCCCATAGGAGCCACACGGGGTCCTCTGCCATGTCAAGGGCACCCCCGCCGTCCAGGACTCTGGTTTCTGACCTGAAACAGGGACCATCTGGGGCATGAGCAACTGCCTTGGGAGCCAGGGATGAGGCCACTGTCTCCTTGTGTGTCCTGGGGGTGACACAGGATGGTCTTGGGCCAGTGTTCTCCTGGGGGCAGCTGCGGAAGCCGGGAGAGGGTAGCACTTGGGCACGGGAGGCCTGAAGTATGGTACCAAGACTAAGTGAAGTTTGCCCTGGGGTCCTGCAAGACAGCACAATCAATCCTCCATTTTACAGAGGAAAAACAGAGAGGGAGCTGGGCTCACCCAAAACTCGACAGCAGAGGCCAGGCCTCCTGCTTCCTGGTCCAGGCATGGCCTGAGAAACGGGGTAGGTCCCTGCCTGAGGTGAGCCCGACACCTGGGGCCTGGAGACTGGATGGTGATGGCAGCCCCGGCTTCACCCCTCTGCCTGCCTGGGGATGGATTCTGGAATCCTGGCCCCCTACCCATTTCCCCTGTTTGCACTGCTCCCCAGGAGCTGACTAAACATCCTGCCATCTGGTTCCCATTAGCTGGGCTGGGGGTGGGGGAAAGCCTGCTCCCAGGTTTCTCTGGCATAGCCAGCCTAGAGGAGGGAGGGATCCTGCTCCTACCCACCTAGGCAGGAAGGGGTGAGGCCTGGCGTGCTCTCGGTTCCCACCTCCTGTGGAGGCCTGGCCTCGCTGCCCGTCCCCTGGTTGGGGGCCTGGTGGCTGACCCGGGTGGGCCCCTGGGGAGTAGTACTCCTGCCACCCACTCTGTCCAGTTCCAGGACACCTGGCCATTGTGGGGACCTTGAAGGAACCCCCATGGAGCAGAGCCAGCCTTCAGGGGGCTCAGCAGAGCCAGAGGCTCCCGGCAAGTTTCCGCCTTGCCCCCCCACACCCCCTACCCCCCATCCCCGCCCAGGAGCTCACTGATGGACTTGTGCTGAGACAGGCAGGCCCCAGGCCAACAGTCATCCTGAGCCCGGTGTCTGGAGCAGAGGGTGGGAGGGGTGTTGGGATTTTCCAGGAACCGGGGATGCAGCTCCAGTGTTGTTGGAAAGAGCTTCGGGCTCCCAGTTCTGCCCTGGATGGACTGGCCATGTGATGTCAGGAACAAGCTTCCCTCCTCAGTGCCCCAGTCTCCTCATCTCAAGATGGTGCATACAGCTCCTTAGAAAGTTCTAGAATCTGACAGCCAGAAGGGGCCTAGAGAAGCTGCATTAGCTGATCAAGGTCACTTCTAGCTGTACCATCCCAGGATTTGAAGGTCAAGAAAGAGACTCCTGTCCCTTTTCCTCCTCCCCTTCCCTTCCACGTAGCCCACTCTTCACACACGCGTGCACACTCATACCCTCCACAAGTGGGGACTCAGATTGGTAGCCTGGAGGACGCCAAAGCAATGAGGACTGGAGAGTGGATTCTCTGCTTACTGACGGGGATCGGGTGAGGAGTATAAGTGACGTTGGGGCAGAGGTGTGAATGAAGAGGACACGGCCAGGCAAAAAGCTGCAGAAAGAGCCGCCCGAGAAAGAGGGCTGGCCAGTGCTAAGGCCCCGAGTGGGAGAGGGCTGGGTCCGATTCCAGCACCAGCCATGGCAGCAATGTGGCGGAGCAGGCTGAGTGAGCTGCGGGGAGCCCGACTTGCCTTTGTCCTTGAAAGAATCAGGGAGCCACGGTGGACTGCTAAGCAGAGGAGTCACAGGATCACGCCCTCTCAGGCTGTGGAGTGGAGCACGGAAGGAGTACTGGGGGCATGTGGGTAGGAGGGGGAGCCAGTGTGCAGCAGCCAGGTGAGAGTGGCTGCCCCAGGGTGGAGGTGGGGTTGCAGGGAGGAGCAGGTGGGGTCAGGAACAGGTGGGCCTCAAGGTCAAGGTCTAGGGGCTGTTCCTGCTCTCCTGCTCTCTATAGGAGCACCTACTGCATGATTGTCCTTTTTTCAGGGCCCAGGGTAGCCAGAGACACAGCCTTGGGGTGACCCCCAGAGAAGGGAAACAGGCCATTCTTGAGCCTTCCGCAAGCTGTCTGGGTAAAATCGACAGCAGTGTGTGGCACATGGCTGGGACTCTCAGGGGACAAGCTCCTGCAGCTATCTTCTGTGTCAGTAACAACATGGAGCCTTTCCTGCTTCAAGCTTGCAGAAGAAAAAAGCCCCACTCTCCATGCCCGCTTCCTGTTGCCTGCTACTCTTCCCTAAAGGAAACCCATCTTGTTTTAATGCCACTGAAATCTCAGAGGATCTGGTCCCAATTAAATGCCTTTCCTTGCAGATGCTTTGGTGAGCACTAAATGCTTGAGACCTGGTGATCCTGAGAGAGAGAGCATGCTACGGGATGGGGGTAGAGAAGGAAAAGGAGGGAAGGGGAGCACAGGACCCCAAACCGGACGACGGTGGCTGCGGATTCGGTGGAGGGTGCCAGTGGAGGGAGGACTGCAGAGGGTGGCACGCAGCAGGGCCCAGCCCACAGGGAGCAGGGCCGTGGTCGGGATGGGGGCAGAGTAGAGGCCAGTTTCCCACCCTCCTTGCCCGTCTGAAATTCGAGTTCGTTCTCGCCCATAACATGGCTTCACTGGACTCCATGCGAAAGCAGCCCAGCCCTGCCCCGTCGGGTGGGCTTCGAGGATCTTGGCAGGGGACGGAGGGCGAGGCGAGAAGGCGAGGCAGGGCGCCCCCTCCCCCGGCAGGCCCTCCTAGCGGGCACGTTCGTGTTCTGTCCTGGCGCCCTGGCCTCCCGCTCCAGACGCATGTGACTCAGCCCCGCCGGCCTTGCCAAGCCGTCTAGACCCGAGCGTCTCCCCGCGGAGGGGGCGATCCCGCCCGCCGCCGTTTCCTTTGCCTCCGCCTGGGCGGCTGCGCCCCGCGCACTTGCAGCCGCGCGCGCCCCCGTCCGCTACCTCCCGCGAGCCGCGTTCTCGCGCAGCCGCTCGCCCACGCCGCCCCCCGCCCCCGTCCCCGCTCCCGCCCCTGTCTCAAGCTGTGCGTCTACTGCGTACAAGCAGTGCGAGGGCAGAAGCGGGAAACCCAAAGGTCCCCAGGGCCCCAGTCCTTCCCCCTCGTTTTTGGGGCCCGGGGCAGGAGGACAGGGATGGACTGCTGGGCCACTGCCTCCCTGCCAGGCAGACTGTCCACATCCCCTACAACCACCTCTGGCCTCAGAGCAAGAGTTGCCCTGGGTTGCAGGCCCTGCCCTGCAGGATGTGCTCTTGCAGGAGCCTGTGGCCTGGGGGACAGGACAGGGCAGGTGATGGTGGCACCTCCAGGCCCACTGGAGATGATGGTGATGGCGATGGTGGTAGCATGTGGGCTGCGCTGAAGAATGTGCTTGTTGGAGCTGGAGGCCTGGGGGCAGGATGGGGCAGGTGAGGGCCTCTCAACTGCAAGAGGTGAGGGTGGGGCCCAGCAGAGGGACTAGAAGTGACAGGAAGAGGAAGCCAAGCTCTCCAGGCAGCCTCCCCATTCTCATATGGCACTGGACTCCAAAGATGAACACAGAGGCCGAGGAGAAGAATGTTCTAGAGTCGAGTCTTCAGGCAGCTCCCAGGTGAACACCGTGGTCTGTCCAGGGCTGATGCCACAGGTCGAGGGACTCCCCCAAGCTTACAGCCACTTTCTCGTTTCATTTGCAAGGCCCTCACCCCTGCTTTCCTGTTCTGCACCCCTTCCCCCATCTTCAAGGAAAGGGCTGGGTTTCGGGTGGGCTCCTGGCTGGCGCAGATGGCGTGGGCTGCCCACAGACCTGGTACTGAGCCTGCATACCAGGACGCGGGGTGGATGGGTGACCAACAGCTCTGCCTGGCAGCTTAGCAGCAGAGAGGTCCCAGGAAGACAGGGAGGAGAGGAGGGGGAGGGGGAAGAGGGAGAGGAGAACAAGATGGGGAAGAAGAGCAGGGGAGGAGAGGGAGAGCAGGCAGAGGCAGCCTCCTGGCTTTGCCTTGCCTGGGTAGAGCCTCACACACAGATGGTCCTCAGCCTGACCTCATTATTCTGTCGCATTCTCCCCCAAACCCAATGGCAGGCCTCTCTACTCACTTCTCCCATGGGTGTGATCAGCTTCCCATCTTAGATCTGAACTCTCCCCCAAAACATCACACACGCACGCGCATGCACACACACACACACACACACACACACACACACACACACACACACACACACAGGGGGCAGGGGGGTGAGTGAAGGCGGACACTTCAGTTCCTCAAAGGCTCCTCCCTAGGTTCCCTGGGTCAGGGCCAGAGTGGAAACGACCTGTGCGGCAAGGCTTTCCAGGACTTTAGCTCCGACAGCATTCCAGGCCTAGCCCCCCAGGCGGAGCAGCTCCCCCTCGAGTCTCACTCCAGCCCATGCTGGAAGCAGACTCACCTCCGCAGAGAGGAAAGCCCTCGGACTTCGGCTTCCTTTGATCAGCGGTGTCTTTGGCAGATTGGGGGACCTGGTTGATTCCCACGGCACCCTGGGGTCTGCCCTAAAGGTCATATGAACAGCAGGGCCCAGATGCTCTGAGGACTTTTTCAACAGCCTCCACAGGTCAGGGAGGCTGCCCACTCAGTGAGCTCAACTGCTGGGCCATACACCGCCAGGCCACCACAGAGACTGAGGGTCTCGAATGCCTCCAGCGCCCGCCAGCCCATCTCTGGCATAGCCGGGCCAGTGCCTGTCAACTGGTCTCATTTTTCAGCCTGTTTTCCAAGCACTGACACACAGCCGAGGCCCTGCTGGGACGCACGGCCAAGTTTCCCCCATGATCAGGAGCTTGGCTGTTGCTGCGTGGGACACCCAGGTCTGCCCAGGACTCCCCAGCTCGCCCCCATCACATCCACAGCTTCCCCCTACATCCCTCCTGCAGGTCAGTGAGTCCTTCAGCCACGTTTTTGGTCCCTGACCCACCCAGGCCTCCCTCATAGGCCCCAGGGGCTCTGGGCTGGAATGCCCCTTAGAGATGCGCCCCTCCGTCCCCCATGCTGGGACTCAACCCTCCACATCACACCCACCCACCTCCCTGGGCTTATAGACCTCCTAGGACCAGGAGCCCCTCCCTCTCCAGGCAGCCACAGTTCAGACGGTGCTTTTTTGGAGGAGTGCTTTCTTGCATCGAGCTTGAGTCCACATTTCCAGAAGCTTTTACCTCTGGGCCCCTTCTTCCCCTTCCCGAGAGACCCAGCCGCCTCTGTTCCCTCCCCAGCCTCCAGCTTTTCCGGAGGAAGATGCCTGGGAGCTGCTATGACTCTGGCGTCGGGTGGTGGGCGGTGGGCAGTGGGCGGTGTGGGCAGGGAGGCCGCCGCCTGCTGCTGAGTCTTCCTCGACTACCTCCACGGGCTGAGAGCTGGCCAGCAGGTTCTCCACGCAGGGGCGTGCCTCCATCACCTCTCAAGACCCTGCCAGTTCCTCAAGATCCCATAGACAGGACTGCTGAAGTGAGAAAGGCCTGTTTAGCACACAGACTCCATGGAGCTGGGTGGAGGAGGGAGGTTTTCTTCCAGAGTACACAGGGGCTGGTTTCTTCCCAGTCCTCAGGAGCGGAGGCTGTGAGGAGGGGAGGGTTGGCGGAGGCTGCCACACTGCCGTGGTTTCTTCCGCCAAATTCCCCAGTCCTAGGAAAGATCCACAGAAAAACCCACAAGAATTTGAATGTCTGAGCTGGGGCTGTGACTGAAATGAAATCTTCTAAAAAGAAAGAAAGAAAAACAAAAAACAAAAAAGAGGGGAAAAAGCTTTTTTCAAAAAATCCCAAAGCCCCTGACAGCCTTCAGCTTCCAGAAGGGCCTGAGGCGGCAGCCACGTAAAAGGACAGAGCGAACCCTCTTCCCAGGACAGAACGAAGTCCCCCTGTCACTCGGATGATTGCAGTTGCCTCCTAGCAGGCCCTTGATCCCATCCTGCAGGAGATGGCGGGGCAGGGCACAGAGGAGGGGCGGATGGGCTCCCGGGCACAAGCCCCCCTTCAGCTTCTTCCTGCCTTGCCCAATCAGCAAGTCCCAGGGTGGGGAGCATTCAGGGAGCTGGGGGCTTGGCAGGTCTGGGGGAGGAGGGGCTGACATATTTCATTGCAGACTCATTGAGTTTGAGGGGGCTGAGGGTTGCAGAAAAATTTGTAAGTAGACAGGGTAGGAAGGAGCCACAGATAGCCCCGGGAGCCGTGAGGGGAGCAGGGCCCAGCATGGATTATACTAGTGAGCATTTACATGGTGCTTTGCATGTGCCAGGCCATAGGAATTATCACCGCCTGCCATCCTCATTAGCATCCCAGTGCGGTAGGTGCTCTCATTGGCCCCATTAGGTGAGGGCAAAGAGGCACAGAGAGGTTAGGTAACGGGTTCAAAGGCACACAGCTAGTGAGTGACAAGAAATTTCCCTCTAACTATAGCGTGAGCATGTTGAAGAGAAGACAAGAGCCTCACGCTGAAAGAGGGCACCTCAGTCCCAGCTCCATTCTGCACCCAAGGCTCCCTCTGGTTTTCCTGGGAACCAGGGTCCCCTTAGTGGTGGCCCAGGAGAACCCGACCAAGGCGGGAGCGCCCCCTCCTGGAAGAGCCTCGCTTCGACGCGTCATCAATCCGGGCCGGCGGCAGGGTCGACGACTGCAAGGCCTCCGTCTGAGAGCCAGCTTGGCCAGCTCGCCCCGCCCGCCTCCCAGTGTCCTCCCCGCCCGGTTTCCTGTGTCCACCCCGCCGGGTGGCTTCCCAGTGTTCGCCCCGCCTCCTTCCCTGTGGTCCTGCCCCTGGGTGGTGCCGGGGCGGGCGTGGGAGCCCGGGAGCCAGCCTGGCGGAGCCGTGGCCCAATGGGAAGGGTAAGTGGGGGAGGGGGCGGGCCGAAGCCGTGCCCGCCTGCCAGGTGGCCCTGGCCCACCCCGGCGCAGGAGGGTGGGCGGGAAGAACGCTGGAGCATGATTGGCGGCCGTGCCTGCCAGCGAAGCCAGGGCATGGGCGGGGCGCGGCTCGGAGCGCGAAAGATGGCGGGGCACGACACTAGCTGGGGCTGCGGCAGCGACGACTACTCAGAGGACGAGGGCGACAGCAGCGTGTTCAGGGCGGCTGTGGAGGTGTTCGGGAAGCTGAAGGTGCTGCGGGCCCAGAAAGCCACTCTAGGGCGGGGGACCGGGCAGGGCACTGCCTTAGGTGGGCGGGCTTGCTGCGGAAGTCCGCGGCACCACAAGGCCACCGCCGCCGGTTCCGGCTGCGCCCTGTTCCCCCGCAGCAGGGGATGCTTGTGGATCATTCATCTTTGCTCTTTGGGGTGCCGCAGGGCTTCGCTCTTGCTGTCTCCGTGGCCCATGCCTGGTAGTTGGGGCCAGCGCCGCGTGTGGAACTGCGGTATTCGGGCTGGGCGCTCGCAGGTGCAGACACGGAGGACGCAGGCCTGTCCTCAGGAATCTTGCGGGTCTTGGGGGAACAGATGGGCAGAGCCCCGTGCCACTCTGTCAAGTCAGCGAGACTCGGGCTTGGTGTCACTTGGTGTCAGATGCCGGGGGTCTAGCCTCCAGAAGCCCTCTACAGAGGTACAGAGCCCTCACTGCAGCAGTGACAAAAGCTGGCCCACGAGGTCAGGGAGCTGTCCCAGGGCCCCTCGGCCTGCTCGCTCCTCCCCGAAGCCACTCTCCTCATCCTGTCCTCGACTGGCTCAGTGGCCCCTGTCCCTCAGTCCCGAAGCCCAGGCCTCTCGCTAAAGTCCGAGTCTCAGGTGTTGCTCCTAGGTCCTGATGCCAGAAGAGCCCAGAGTGGGAGCCCTTGAAGGAGGTGGGGGCCGCATGCCGCGAGAGATGTGGGGTTGAGAATTGGGGGACTTGAACTCTTGGCAAGATGGCAGGACCCGGGTAAAGGAAAAGGTCCTGGGAGCTTGGAGGCGTACACTGAGGGCTGGCGTGGTGGCTCATACCTGTAATCCCAGCACCTTGGGAGGCTGAGTTGGGCAGATCACCTGAGGTCAGGAGTTTGAGAGCAGCCTGGTCAACATGGTAAAACCCCATCTCTACTAAAAATACAAAAATTAGCCGGGAGTGGTGGCGCGTGCCTGTAATCCCAGCTACCTGGAAGGCTGAGGCAGGAGGATCGCTGGAACCCGGGAGGTGGAGGCTGCAGTGAGCCGAGATCATGCCACTGCACTCCATCCAGCTTGGGCGACAGAAACAAAAAACAAACAAAAAACATGTACACTGGGACCTTCATTGAATGTAGCTTTCCTTTTCCTTGCTTAGGACCTAAACTGCCCCTTCCTCGATGGTCTGTATATCACAGAGCCAAGGACAATTCAGGAACTGCTGTGCAGCCCCTCGAAGTACCGCTTGGAGATCCTGGAGTGGATGTGTACACGGTAATGTGTCGGTGTTTTTCCTCTTCCCACCTGGGGTGTGCATGGGTGCCACGCAGCTCCATCTGGGAAGATGGGGTTTGTAGTTACTGTGAGTACCTGTCCTCCCAGAGGGCTCCTCCCGCTGGCCTGCAGCCCTGTGAGAATAGCTGTGTAGGTAAGACGCGCTGGTGACAAGGCATGATTGAACTGGGGGCAAAGTGGCCTCTGGCAGTGCTGGGCTAGTCCAGCCACCCCTTTGCTGCAGTGCTGAACTTGGCCTCAGCATTGGCCTTGCTTTAACTATGAGTTTGGAGGTTCAGGACTGGCAGGTGTCTGGCAAATGTCCCACTCCAGTCCTTTCATTCTCAGACCGGGAAGCCAAGGGTCAGGCTGGATGTCTCTGGCCTTGCAGTGGAGGAGTGACAAGCAGGGCCAGGGCATGGGCTCCTGCCTGGGTCTCAGCTGGCCAAGTGGCCCTCATACAGTGTCACCTCGTGTCAGCTTCTGTGTCGTGACCTGTTTCCTGATCCTCTGGTGCCTTTGGGTCAGGGTGTAGCATGGTGTGTGCCTGGTACCATACGAGGCCCATGGTGACAGCGTGCCTTCCTGAGTGATGGCAGAGGAAATGATCCAGAGCGTCCCATGGCCAAGGAAGACATCCTTGCCCTGGTGACGCAGTCCCTGAGCTGAGCGTCTGCCTCACAGCTGTGGATGGAGAGCACAGGCTCCTGTGGGATTGGGTGTATGTCCAGGCGGTACTCTGGAAGGGCTGTGGTCTGCTGGTACGGGAGCCTCTTGTGAGGCCAGGCCTGGGCCTCCCCCTCCTCAGCCTGTGGCCTTCCTGCCCATGCTGCCTGAGGAATGGGCCTGGGTGGGGAGGCTGGCAGTAGAGCAGCGAGGTGCCAGCTTGTATCCAGCCGGTCTGGCCCGCCAGGGCCAGGGACATCAGCAGGACGTCCAGCTAGATACAGGCTCCCAGAGGAAGGAGGAGATGTTTTTGTGTTTGAGCCATTGCCGTTCCAGCGGTGTCTCCTGCCTCTGCCTTCTAGGCCCTTCCGCAGGCCCCTCCCCAAGCCTCAGCACACCAGCTCCTCGCTTCATCACCTTTTACTGTTGCTCACATTGTTTCCCCTCCTGGAAGTGCCCTTCTGGTCTCTGCATGTCGTACGTACTCCTCTACAGCCCTCAAAGACCCAACTCACAGGTCCCATCTCCTTTTAAATGTTTCCTGTGCCCAGGGCAGAATGTGCTCCTCTTCCTCTGGGTGCCCATAGCCTCTTGAGCACATCCCGCCGCTGCTGGAGCCCTCAGCCTGTGGGTGCTGTCTTAGCTTGCTGTCATTTCTGGCTCTTCATTGTGGAAGTCGCAGCATGGTGTGGACACGTAGCCAGGGGGGTCTCCAGGCTGCACCTGTGTGCCATACTGGGCGCTGCAGACGTGAGTGGGTGTCCTCAGGGAGCTGGGTATTTAGTGGGCATGAGTCCTGGGGTTGGGCAGAAATGATGCACAGCACTGCAGTCTGAGCTGGGTGCCATGGATGTTGGCAGGGAGGAGTGGCATATGATCTGGGAGGGGGGTGGGTAACGGCGGGGTGCTCATTTGGACAGGAGCAGGAAGCTGAGGCGTGGAAGAGAGCTGGGCAGCTGCAGCCAGATTGGCAGCTCAGGGCAACTCCCTCAGAGCCTTGCCTGCCGTGCCCAGGTCTTCGAGCTTTATATTCTGGGCAGGGCAGGCATGGGACCTGGGGAGCGACATGCTGAGATTAGTATTTTGGTAAGGTGACTCTGGGTGCTCTGGGCAGGATTTGGAGGGCAGTGGCTGCAGGCAGGGAGACTAATACCCCAGGGAAGGACAGCAGGAGCCCGGCCTGGAGTGGCAGGTGGCTTGTCTGGCACTCACTGCTGGCCCTGGAGGGACTGGCACCTGGCCCGGGGAAACTAGTAGGTGGGGCAGGACTGGAAGTGGCTGGGTAGAGTGTGGCCGTCTTAAGTGAGCTCCCAGGAGGCTCTTGTGGGAGGGGTGCAGATTTGCCTGGCTCAGGTGGAAGCTGGGGGCACTCTGGGAACTGGGGTTATCTGCCGGCCAGAGAGGGACGGGTGGGAGGCCAAAGCCACACCCTCAAATGCTTCCACAGGTTGTGTCCCATATCTGAAACGTCTGGGGCCAGAAGTGTTTCAGATTTACTATGTCTTCGGATTTTGGAATGTTTCCATTATACTGGTTGAGTGTCCCTAATCTGAAAATCTGAAATTTGAAATGCTCATTGGAGCATTTCCTTTGAGTGTCACATTGGCTATCAAAAAGTTTCAGATTTTGGAGCATTTCCTATTTTCAGATTAGGGATTCTCAAGCTGTAGTGCTTCTGGAAATACCAGCAGCAGAATCCTTTTGAAAAGCTGCCAGGGTACAGATGACAGCACTGTCTGATTTCAGCTTGGCAAGAGTTCTTAGGCCTTTTGCGGGTCCTCCAGGAGAACTGGGCAGGTGGCAGTTTGCCTCCAAATTCCCCATTGCGTTTCTTTGCCTTCGGCCACACCCTGTCAGCCCCATTTCGGGCCGCCTTTTCATCTCCTCCCCGTGGAGCCTGAACGCTGCGCCTAGCGTTGGCCCTTGGTGTGGGGTGGGGTGGAGCATGGAGCCCCTGGACGGTGGAGGCCAAGGCCCTGTGGGTTTCCTCCAGCACTTGCCGTTCTTACTCTGCCCCTGCTGTGACGGTGCGGTGCCTTGAATGACAGCCTTTACTGAGTCAGGCTGCCTGGGCTTCTGCCGCGTGGATTTTGAGTGTGTTTGGGGGATTACGGTGTCCGGCCTTGCACAGTGCTGGGTGAGTGTCCCCGCTCCGCCGGGCCTTGTGCTCAGGGACGTTTCTGGCGACCCCTCTGGCGGAGCCGGCCTGCTGGCTACTCTTCTCCTTCCCCAGTCCGGCTTGCACAGCCCGTGCCGTTGTCTTAATAAGCCACGGAGGCGGGTGGGGCGGCAGAGTCGGCCAAGCCTGACCTCTGTGGCAGTCCTGGGGCAAGTGCGGCCTCTCCAGTGAACAGCCACCAGCCCTTTTCCCACCACACGGGTCAGCAGGCCCCTAGCGTGACAGCAATGGCGGGGTGTCGCCAGGCTCTGGCAGCCTGGTGGAAAGCACCTCCTTCTTGTTTATGGAAGGCTGCTGTGGCGGCAGGCACCTGGGGCTCCCTGGTCAGAGCCCGTGGCCCCAGCGGCTGGAGTAATGTTACTGGGCCTCAGTGTCATACTGGGTTTGGGGCTCGGGGCTGGTGGTGCAGGAGCAGACCCAGTGGAGGGGCTGAGCTTTGCGTCACCTGCGGCGCATGTCTGGCCATTGCAGGACTTCCTATCTTCCATGCACTGTGCATCTGGACCTGGTTTTGCCCACCAGATGGCTTTTAAGGTGACATGCTTCTGAGCGGCCCCTGCGTGTGGCAGTCCCTGCCCAGGGTGATGAGCCTTCACTGGATTCTGTCACAGCAGGAGTCCCCACATGGCTGAAAGTAGACCTCACAAGCCTTTTCTGCAAAGGGCTGGGTGGGAGGAAACTGCTCTACCCCAAGGAGCTGATGCCCACCCAGCTGAGGCCAGGGAGGACACCAGGAGCCCGGGGCCATCCCTCAAAACCCGCCTGCACCGCCATTTCAACGAGGAGCCCTGAGTTCTGGCGGCCTCCCTCTCTGCCTCTGCTGCAGCCATCTTTTTTTTGTTGTTGTTTTGAGAAGAATTTTCATTTCAGTATTTAGATTCACATTTCTGAGGTAAACTTTCTGGAGTATTCTTTTTCTAATAATTCATGGCAATGAAATCATGACATGAAAGTAACCATTTGAAAGTGAGCACGTGCACAAGAAATTCGGTTTTCGAGCACGTCTAGAGGCCCGGGGGATTCTCCAGCTGTCTGCTGCCTGACCGGCTTTGCTATTTCCCTGCAGGATCTGTCCCCCGCTGCAGAACAGGCTCAGCTCGCTGAAAGGGGTCCCAGTAGAGGTGAAGATCCAAGGTAGGTGGAATCCTGGTGCATCCTGAGCTTGTCCACAGCCTCCTTATTGAGTGGTGATGTGTGTTCCATCGGACTGGTGTTTTCATTAAGGCAGTGCACATGGTGTGGATGTTGTGAGAGCTTTCTCCAACCCTAGCCTTCCCTAGGCATGACCCGTGGGAGAGCTCCTCTTGCAGGGACCTAGAGCACATCAGTCCCTGTGGTGCTGGTGGCCAGAGACAGAGATTCTTGCCGATGCCACCAGTGGTTCTGTATCCCTGTGTCAGTGGTATGTGACACACTGTCTACAGGTGGCATTTCTGGGGGCATGCCAGTTGCTCTCCAGTGGGGCTTGTGTTGTAACCTGTGTTCCATCACTTCTTGGTAGAAACTGTACTTAACCTGGTAATGACTGTTAGATAAAGGTGAGCAAAATTGCAGTCCCCAAGTTGGTGGCCAACTTTTCACCTTCATGGTGATCTCTCCAGAAGTTGGTGGAATGTCAAAGGTCAAATTTTTCATGGGCCTGTGTCCGTTCTGGCCACTCTAGGGTAGATAAGCTGGACCCTGGAGTCCTGATATGGGCCGCAGCTAGTGTCGCCACATGAATTATCTGGGGCCGGTTGTCCTGTGCTGAGGCGGGCCAGGAGAATGCGGTGTTGTCTTGGAGTAGCCAGCGGGCTGGCCTGGACCACACAGGGGCACTGCTCTTTTCCCCGGAGCTGCTGTGCCTGGTACATTCCAGATTCTCTGACCCACACCAATACATGTGCCACTCGGCCCAGCCTTAGCTCTGATGCCGCACCATTGCCAGCCTCAGTTTCCTTTCCTGTCAAGTGGGGATGAAATCCAGCTTTTGCCCATCATGGGAATATACTGTCAGGCTTGTCAGAGTGCGAGTGGGAAGACGGCGGGAGAATTCTCCATGCACCTGCTAGCGAGAGGCACCGGGAACAGCTGAGGGCCAAGTGGTCCCGCGGGGCTGGGAAAGGGTGGTGCTGTTGGCATAAGATGGCAGGAGGGGTGGAAACCAGCCCGGCATGTGTGAGAGGAAGAGCATGTGCGCAGGGTCCCGGTGGGCTTGTGCCTGGCCACTTGGAGGCACAGCGAGGAGGCTGGTGTGGCTGGAGTGCAGGGCGGGCAAGGAGTGAGGTGGGAAGGGGTTGGGCCAGATCAGGTCAGGCCGTGTGGGCCATGGAAGGATGTGGGCTTTTACTCCGAGGAAGGCTGCGTTCTGCCGCTGGCTGTAATGAGACCCCTAGCCCGCGGTGCTGGGAGCAGGGCGCCTGGGGAAGAGGCAGAGAGACCGGTGTGGGGCTATTGCAGTGAGTGGTCCAGGTGAAAGTTTGGAGGGCGGTGCAGGACGCAGTGCTGGCCAGATCTGGATTTCTAGCGCGAGGAGGGTTGGCTGGACTTGCTGAGAGGAAGAGAGGGGTCAGGGAGGACTCGAGAATGTAGGGTTAAGGGCTGTAGTGGAGCAGGCTTGCCTGGGTGTGCAGCTGGCATTTGTGATAGGCCTGGGGTTACTGAGTGCTTCCCCACAGATTCTCTGTTTACTTCTGGCAACAAACGCTCCAGGACTAGGTGGAGGGACAGGCCTGGCACTGGCCCCAGGCTTTCTGGCTCCAGGTTACTGAGAAAATGCCCTGGGCGCCCTGGCAGATGTGCCTGGATGGTTTGCAGTGTGTAGGGCCCAGGCTCCCTACACATGAAGTGGAACAAGGCCTACCACCCTCAGGGCTGCCAGCAGATGAGAGCAGATGATGGCATGAAGGGCCCTTAGGACATAGCCAGGTGGGAGTGGTGGTTCCGTTTGCTTTGGCCTTGGGAGGTCTCAGAGAGGGTGGCACACGGTGCCCCCTGGAGGTTTCCTGACCCCTGTCCACTCCTCAGCTGCTGGCTTCTGCTCAAAGCCAGAGTGAGTGACCCCAGACATTGGGAGAGCCTCGGGTACAACCCCACTTTTTTAAGCAAGGAAGCTGATGCCCAGAGATGGGTGGGGCCAGTCAGCAAGAGGCAGCACCGGCACCTGGGTGCCTTCTGCCTGCCCCTGGTCCACTCTGGCCTCCTGTCCCTGGTCCGGCCTGTGGGTGCTGGGCTTCCTGGGTGTCTGCTGTCCCCTGCCGTCTGGAAGGTGCCTGCCATGATGGGCTCTTTGTGTTTCAACAGAAATGACAAAGCTGGGCCATGAGCTGATGCTGTGTGCGCCAGATGACCAGGAGCTCCTCAAGGTAAGAGGGCCCCTGTCTGCCCTGCAGACGATATGCATACTTTCCACCCTGGGCGGAGGACCTTGTAGTGCTGGCTGAGGTGGGAGTATTTTCCTCCCCTAGTGCCTTTGAGGTCTCTCAGGCCCCAGGGCGGACTGGGTGCCCAGGCAGCCTGCTTCTCCAGGCACCCCTGGGGCCAGGACTGCTGGGATTCTCTTGGGTAAAGCCTGGTTGTCCCTGGGGCACAGAGGGGAGGGCAACCATGCAGGTGGGGGCAGGTCTCTATCTTCTGATGACCAGTGGGATGGAGAGTGTCCCATCCTTGGTTGATGATGTCATTCTTGCGTGGTACTGTACTGAGTGCTGTACGTGCCGGTCATTGTCACAGCCACCCTCGGCAGCAAGGGAGAGAACAAGCAGCTCACCTGAGGTCACACAGTGGCAGAGCCAGGCCTCACATTCCGGCACCTGGCTCCCACACCCTTGGGGCCTGTCTGGGAGTTTCTCCTGAGGCCCCTTATCTACCCCAAGATCGGTTAAAGAAACCCCAGCCCCCACCTTAACGTTTCTAAATTTTGAAATAATTGTTTTCACTCCATGATTATGAGTAATGCTGCTGTGAACATTCTTGCATATGGTTTTTGACTGAACATGTTTTTTTTTTTTTTTTTTTTTTTTAATATGTGAAGAGTTTTATTATTTTGACCGATGGCCTGTGACACAGTCCCAGGAGTTCCTGTAAACATGTGCCCAAAGTGGTGGGGCTACAGCTTGGTTTTATACAATTTAGGGAGACATAAAACATCAGTCGATACATGCGAGATGTACATTGGCTGGTTGAACACGTGTTTTCAGTCCTCTTGGGTGTATAGCTAGGAGTGGGATTGCTGGTTCACAGGGTCACTCTGTGCTTAGGCTTTTCCATTGCAGTGGCACCATCTTCCTTTTCCACCAGCAGTGCGGGAGAGCTTCAGTTCATCCTTGTCCTTGCTGGCACTTGCTAGCGTCCGTCTTCTTGATTTTGGCCACACTACTTGGTGTGGGGTGGTATCGCATGGTTTTTATTTGTATTTTCCTATGGCCAATGATACGGAGTATCTTTTTGTGAGCTTGTTGGCCATTTCTGTATCTGCTCTGGAAAAATGTCCACACTCATGTCCTTTGCCCACTTTTTAATTGGGTCACTTGTCCAGTGAGGTTTTTTTTTTTGTTAGTAGACTTAATATTTTAGGGCAGTTTTAGGTTCACAGCAAAATTGAGCGGACAATACAGAGGTTTCCCACAGGCCCCCTGCCCGACACGTGTACCGTCTGTCCCGCAGTGGACACCCTGCACCCGGTGGCTCCGTTGTCACAGTCCATGAAGTAGCATGTCCATATCATCACCGAAAGTCCATCTCCAGGGAACCTTTTCTCCTGTGGCTGGGAGCCCATGGTGTTTCATGTTCCAAGTAGTTCTCGGGACATTTTGGCTATTACCTTGGCTCTGGGTCTTGCTGAATTGTGTGGAGAATGTATTGTCCATACGGTTTATATTTGTATAAATCTCCTCCTGCCCCCTGCCTCCCGCCTCCCGCCTCCAGCATCGGCTCTGTTTCCGCAGCCTTTGCACGGCTCTTTGGTCCCCCACCCCCCCCCCCACCGTGTGTGCGCCACCCAGTGGCCAGCCTGGGAGTTTTTGCTGGGTTCACCAAGATTAGATCCACCCATGCACAGGTGGGCCTGAGCCCAGGTGTTATAAACAGATTTGTGGGGTCACTTTCTTAAGCTGTTTCCTCTCCACTCTCTCTTCAATACTTTCTAGTTCCCTGGGGCTCCACTTTTTCTGTCCTCCAGACATAAACCACCCACTTCTGTGATGGCGGCACAGTCAGCTCCTGGTGAGTCTGCAGGAGAACTCGGAATCCTGGTGTTCCTTCCTGACCCACCTGCTGACATTCACTTCTCAGAGTCTCCGAGCACCTGCCCTGCCGCGGGAGCACTGCACTTGCTTTGTATTTCCACATTTGCATTGAGACAAAATGTACTTTACATGAAATCTACCATGTCAACTGTGAAAATCAATTTCCCAGCAGTCCAGCGGGAGCTTGCCTCTTT
This sequence comes from Cheracebus regulus, assembly GCA_963574635.1. NCBI lineage: Eukaryota > Metazoa > Chordata > Mammalia > Primates > Pitheciidae > Cheracebus > Cheracebus regulus. The sequence continues at coordinate 126,000 of CAUYQU010019912.1, forward strand.
TTAAAAAAATTTTTAGAAAAATGATGGTAAAATACACATCACCTATATTGTACCGCATTCACTATTTTCAAGTGTGTGGTCAGGGGCATAGCACATTCCGGTGCTGTGCAGCCATCACTGCCATCCAGCCACAGAACCTGTTTATCTTCCCCAACTGAAGCTTCGTCCTCAATTAAGCTGCGTTAATGCATGTCATTTAGTGGTCTTTAGTACATTCACAATGTTGTACGACCACCACCTCTATCTAGTTCCAAAATACTTTCATCACCCCAAAAAGAGACCCTGGACCACTGTGTAGCCACCACTATTCCCCACAGGCCCTGGCAAGCCCTGAGTTACCATCTGTCTGTCATCAAAGGTGAATGCGGGAATATGCGGCCTTCAGTGACTGGCTTCCTCACTGAGCACATGGTTTTCAGGGTTTGCCCATGTTACAGCAGCATGTAGCAGGATTGCATTCCTTGTTATGGATAAACAGTCAAAGGAATTGGAGGATTCCATTGGCATTTTTGAGATCTGGGAGGTGAAGGAGGGAGACAGGAGCTACAGATTTAAGATCATTAGGTAGGGTCATACCTTGTAGCCCTGAGTTTTATTTGGGAATATCAGTGTGAGCCCCCAGGCTTCAGGCGGTCCTCCCACCTCAGCCTCCTGAGTAGCTGGGGTCACAGGCATGCGCAACCACACTCAGCTAATTTTTAAAATTTTTGTAGAGACGGGTCTTACTATGTTGCCTGAGCTTGTCTGGAACTCCTGGACTCAGGCGATCCTCCCATTTTAGCCTCCCAAAGTGCTGGGATGACAGGCGTGAGCCACTCTGTCCATCCTCCTAATATATTTTTAACTTAAGAAATATGTATTTCCATATCCTATGCCCTGAACATGTCTAGAACAATGGCGCCCCGGCTGTAATACAGGCAGGAACACAGAGAGCAGTACTCATCCAAGACTTAGAGTCACATCTGATGGACTCAGGAGCCAACTAGCAGTAGTTAGAGAGGGAGGGGCTGGTGCGAGCCTCCTAAGCATGGTGGCTGCAGTAGACAGGCACCCTTCACTTATGCCCAGATCCGGGTGTTCATAGTCACGTTTTACGAAGTCAGCAATTTGACACTAAAAACATAAGCGACAAAAGAAAACACAGATCAATTGTACTTTGTTAAAATGAAACACTTTGGTGCACCAAAGGATACCATCAAGAAACTAAAGAGGCAGAAAAACCTACAAAATGGCGGAAAAGTTGTAAATCACATGACTGATGAGGGACTTGTATCCTGAATCTATTAGGAACCCTAACAACTTAATAAGAAAGACAGAGAACCCAGTTTGAAAATGACAAAGTCTCTGAATAGACATTTCTCTGACGAAGATGAAGAAATGGCTGAGAAGCACATGCAGAGATGCCTGGCATCGCTGGTCATTAGAGCAGCACACACCCACCATTATAAGATACACTTTACACACACTAGGAAGGTGAGACTCAAAAAAGGAAAGGAGGCCAGGCACAGAGGCTCATGCCTGTAATCCCAGCACTTTGGGAAGCTGAGGCAGGAGGGTCACTTGGGCTCAGGAGTTGAAGACCAGCCTGGACAACATAGCAAGACCCTGTCTCTACAACAAGTAAATTAGCCGGTCGTGATGGCACACCCATGTAGTCCCAGCTACTTGGGAAGCTGAGGCAGGAGGACTACATAGAGCCCAGGAGTTGAAGGCTTCAGCAAGCACTGATGGTGCCACTGCAGTCCAGCCTGAGCCATAGAGCAAGACCTTGTTGCTTAGGAAAAAAAAGGAGACTAACAGTGTTGGCCGGGATGAGGAAAATTGGAACCCTCCTGCATGGCTGGTAGGAATGTAAAAATGGTGCAAGTGCTGTGGAAAAGTCTGACAGTTCCTCAGAGGTGTCAGCACGCGGTTACCCTGTAACCTAGCAGTTCCACTCCTAGGCACACATCCAGGAGAAGTGAAAACGTACTTGCACATGGACTCCTGTACCTGAGTGTCCGTAGGAGTGTTATTTTTAATGGCGCACAAGTGGAAAGAACACAAATGTCCATCAACTGGTGAATGTATAAACTAACTAGCAACACTAAGGAAATCAGCTGCTGATCTGCACTATGACACGGGTGATCCTTGCCAGCCTCGTGCTGTGTAGTGGTCCAGATAGGCCAGGTCAGTGCTGCGGGGACACGGCACCCCCAGATCACCTTGGAGCGCGTGATTGTGGACAGCACTGCCGTGCAGGCAGTTAGGCCGTCCAGCGTCATCGCCCCTGTCCTGGGTGCCCTGAGCTTCTCGCACTTGGGCTCCTGAATCTGCCTCAGTTGGATGTCATGATGATGCTCAGTCTGTAGGCTATTGACAGTGTTGTCACACACTGTTCTAAGGAGCACACCAGAACAAACTGGCTCAGCTGGCTGCTCCGACCGCTTCCTCCACCAAGCCCCCCAAGGAGCATTTGTGTGGCAAGTTGGCGCTGAAGGCACAGGCTACAGTGAAAGGGCTGAGGTGCTTCCAGTGGCATTTCACACCCCATGGAGTTGACCCTTTTGACGTGGTTAGGCTGTTCAGAGCTTGAGAGGCGGGCCTGGCTGGGGACCTTTCTGGAGCAGGCATAGCCTCTCAGGTCCTGGGGCTCATCAGCGAGCCACCTCCTTTTTCTGGAAGGAGGAAAGAGCTGTGCTTCTGGAAGCCTTGAGCTCCTGGCCGGGTGGCTCCTGTGGGAATCCCACTCACCTTTCTGGCAAGTCGGGGACTAAGTCAGCACATCAGGAGCTGCCGCTCCAGGAGCCTGGGCCTTCCAGGCTGGAACGCCAGTCCCCTGGCTGGAACGCAGACCACCTCCCAGCCCTCTCCTGTCGGCTTCATCTGTTCCCAGCTGGGTGGGTGATCCATGGAGGAGAACAGGCCTTGTCCTGGAGGTGCCCCTGTGGGCTGTGGGCTGTGTTCTGTCGCAGCTGGCCCTGCTGTGTGCTGCCCACCCACCCAGCAAGCCATGCTGTCAGCTGCATGACAGACACACGCTCCCATCTGTTTCTGCAGCACTCAGTCCTTTCCGGCATGTGGGGCCAGCATCATTACAGGCCAAGGCGGGGACCAGGCAGGGAGCACTCGCTAGTCCAAGACATTGCCGGCCAGGCACAGGGGCATTGATGGGCCAGGAACCTCCTTTCCACTGGCTCCTGACTGGGGTGGCATATGGGGCAGGGGCACCAGGGACAGTGAATGCCTGTGGCCCTCCCTGCCCAGGGCAGTGCCTGCGCCCAGAAGCAGCTGCACTTCATGGACCAGTTGCTTGATGCCATACAGAGCGTGACTCTTGGGTGCTCCAGTTGCTCGAGGTAAAGGCCCGGGTGGGCAACCGTGGCGGGCTTGTCTTGGTCCTAGTTCTTCAACTGGTAGGGGCTGGGGTGCCACTCCTTCTCTGGTGCTGGGTGAGGCGGGACACCCTCCTTGGGGATCTGGCCAGCCATTCAGGGGTCAGGCAGTGTTCGGGCTAGAGGTGGCTGTATCCCAAGGGTGCTGGCTGCTGCCCAAGGCCCCGGGGGTGAGTATAAATGTGGGGTATGGGGCTCAGAGCATATGGGCCGGGCACAGAGGAGGGTGAGCACCTAGGGTGCCCTGTGGATGGGCGTGTAGGTGGGCTTTTTGGAGGAGCCAGAACAGACAGGTGGGGCAGGATTCCGAGCAGTGCAGCTCTGTGCCTAGCCCCATGTGTGCCTCTGGGGTCTTCCCTATGGGGCCGAGGGCCTGCTGGGCCAGTGCTCTGGATTGTGACGGCCTGGCCCTGGGGCTGCCTTTGCAGCCTGATGGAGCACTTCCAGGACACCAGGGAGAAGAACGAGGCCTTGCTGGGGGAGCTTTTCTCCAGCCCCCACCTGCAGTTGCTCCTGAATCCAGAGTGCGACCTGTGGCCCCTGGACATGCAGCCCCTCCTCCATAAGCAGAGTGAGAACTGGCAGTGGTACGTGCTCCTGGAGGCCTCAGCAATGGTGCCCCGGCTTCCTGTCTCAGCCCCGGCTGCTTGGTTCTGTCACTGCAGACACCGCTGGCAGCGGGAAACTGCAAGTGTCCCCTTTCTCCCCGCAGGGCCAGCGCCTCTGCCAAGTCCGAAGAGGAGGAGAAGCTGGCGGAGCTGGCCAGACAGCTGCAGGAGAGCACTGCCAAGTTGCAGGCGCTTAGAATGGAGGTGAGGGTGCTGGTTCCTGGGAGGAGGGGCTTTAAGGCAAGGCCCTGCTTTGTCACCTCCTCCAGCATGTGAGGCTTAAGCAAGGTTGCTTGTGTGCTGGGCCTGACACGTTCTAGAATACCATGGTGCTCAGTTAATGTGGAGGTAAGAGGCGGGTGCTATGGCTCGGGGAAGGGATCAGCCTTGGGTACTGGGCGGTACCCACTCCTGAGCACGTTGCCTTGGGCCTTGCCGCATGTGACCCTCCTGGTAGCCCTTGGCCTGGCCTCTGTTTGATCCCAGAGGAGACCGGGAGCCACAGGAGAGTGAGTGACGGGGCTGAGGCTGGGAGCCAGAAGGTCTTGCTCTGGCCTGAGTTGCTCCATACAGCTCCCCTGTCTCTCTGTTTCTGGATCTTTCTTTCTTGCCCTGACCGTGTGGTGTCTGGGGCAAGGGCTGGTGGCAGCCTGGCTGGCAGGCAGGGCAGCCTGGAGGGACTCTGCCTCTGACTTTGCAGTGTTTTGTACAGCACGAGCAAGGGGCCGCTGCAGGTGTGGCCAGTGTCAGCACGCTAGACCAGAAGCTGCGTCTGGTCACCTCTGACTTTCACCAGCTCGTGTTGGCTTTCCTCCAAGTCTACGACGACGAGCTGGGTGAGTGCTGCCAGCATCCTGGCCCTGACATCCACCCGTGCGGCCCCATCATCCAGGCCACGCACCAGAATTTGACTTCCTACAGAAAAGTAAGGGTCCCCTTCCCTTCCCACCCCCATCCCCTGTTCAGACTGAGAGCTCATACCCTGCTTGTCCTCAGGGGCCTCAGCAACCGCTGACAAGGGACCACAGGGCCAGACCAGGGGCTGGGAGGAGCTGGGCTGGGCCCCCTGTGGACCAGTGGCATGGCAGGGCTCTGGGCCATCGGTGGGCTGGGGCAGGTGCTGCTTCTGGTCTGCGGACCTGCCCACCTCAGCTAGGCCTAGATCCGGCGTGGGATCCTGTGTGTCCTGGCCGCTGTCCCTGTGTTGCCCTCAGTTTTCACGTTATGCTCCCACATAGCAAGGTCCATTCATTCTTGTATATGACCAAGAACTGTGCCAGACAGGCAGGCAGATGCCTGAGCCTGCTCAGACAGGACGGGAGGAAGCAGGCTTGTCAGTGTTTGCTTGTTTCGTTGTTCTGCATGTGAGATCCCCAGAGGCCAGCCTAAGAAGCCGGCTTTAGTTACGATGACTATAGTTGCCATAGGCGCAACTCTGCCCTTGGCTCAAGGGTTCTATGATGTTTACTTTGATTTTTAAACTGAGAGGCTCCAAGCCTTCCAACCTCTGAATGGCCAGTCTTGTGAGAGTCCCTGATCAGGGATGGTGAGGCCACAGACCTCTCCTGTCCATTTTTCTTGGGACATTTATTTTCCCACCCTGCCAATTGCTTGGGCTGGGAGGACACGCAGTGCTGGCTGGCATATCTCTAGTAACTGAGGGTTACCAGAGTGACATGATAGTGTGGCATCCCCACCGGGCCAGAAAGAGGGGACTCAGGTTTGAGAATTCTGATTGGTGACTTTCCAGCTGGGAGTTGTGTCCCTCACCGTTGGCTATCTTTTGGGCGAGTGGTACCTGAACAGTGTGAACACGGAGGGGAAGCAGGAGACGCCATCGCTAAGTCAGACAAGTGGCATTTAGTGCCTGCTCGCTCGCTGACTTCCTCCCTCCCTCCCCAGCTGCTACACGTGATTGTGTCCGTCGCTGACATGTCTGCAAAAGCTGTGGAGAATGTGAAGAAACAGAAGGGTGAGCAGATCTGCTGGGGCAGCAGCAGCTCCATCATGAGTCTAGGTATGTGGCCAAGTACCTGCTTCTCCTCCTGGGGCTGCCTCACAGGCGAGCTCCCTTTTCTGTGCTCCACTAAACCTGGGGGAGCATTTGGGGACTGGCTCCTTCTTTCGTTTTTCATTTTTGAATGCGTGTTTTCCTTCCATTGAACACATGCTTTTAGTGGATTATCAAATAAAAACACTCATCGTAGAAAATTGAGATAACCCAGTAATAGAAAATGTGAAGCAAATGGTAGCAAATGCCAGAATGGAATAGTATTTGGCAATGAGAAACATTACTTGGGTCAGGCATGGTGGCTCATGCCTATAATCCCAGCACTTTGGGAAGTTGAGGAGGATGGATCACTTTGAGCCCAGGAGTTTGAGACCAGCCTGGGTAACGTGGCAAAACCCCATCTCTACTAAAATACAAAAACTAGCTGGGCATGGTGGCATGCACCTGCAGTCTTAGCTACTTGGGAGGCTGAGGTGGGAGGGTCACTTGAGCCCACAAGAGGGAAGTTGCAGTGAGGTGAGATCATGCCACTGTGCTCCAGCCTGGGTGACAGAGCCAGATCCTGTCTCAGAAAAAAAAAAAAAGTTACTTAAGGAAAATGAGAAAATACTTATAATGAGGGCCATCTTCCCAGAGTTGATTTTTGCATATGGAGTGAGGTAGGGGTCCCGTTTCCTTGTATCGTATATGGATACACATTTGTTGCAGCACCATTTAATGGGAATCACTCTTTCTGTCATTGATCTACAGTCCCATCAATCTTGTTAATTATTAAGTATCCATACATTATGTGTGGGTTTCTGGGTTCTCCTCTGTTCTGTTTCCTTTTTTTTTTAAAACTATCCCTCCACTAATATCGCATTTCACTGGCTAAAAAATAAACAGCAAAATAAACCCACAGAAAGAAGGTAAAGCCAGTTTTCTACCTCTTCTAATTTATGTTTTAAATAACAGCTCTACTGAATTATAACTCATATAACATAAAATGTACCCTTTTAAAAGTGTACAGTTTCACGGTCTTTAAGATATTCACAAAGTTGTGTCAGTGTCCCTTCATCACTATCTAAGTCCAGAAGAAACCCAATGTGATTAGCAGTCACTCCCCATCCCTCCGTAGCCTCGACTCCTGGCAACCACATCATAGAGACGCTGTCTGTCTCTATGGATTTGCCTGTGCTGGGCATTTCCTAGAAATGGAAAACAATATGTGGCCTTTTGTGTCTGGCGTCTTACACTGAGCATAAAGTTTAGTAAGTGTTATCCGTGCAGTTCATTCCTTTCCATCGCTGAACAGTATTTGATTGTATGGATATTCTACATTTTGTTGTAGTTGGTGGATATTTGGGTTGTTTCTACGTTTTGGCTATGTACATTGTAAGTCTTGTGTGAACATATTTTTCTTTTCTTTTTTTTGAGATGGAGTCTTCATCTGTCACCCAGGCTGCAGTGCAGTGGTGTGATCTCGGCTCACTGCAGCCTCCACCTCCTAGGTTCAAGCAATTCTCCTGACTCAGCCTCCCAAGTAGCTGGGATTACAGGCACCCACCACCATGCCTAACTAATTTTTGTACTTTTAAGTAGAGATGGGGTTTCGCCATGTTGTCCAGGCTGCTCTTGAATCTTAACTTCAGGTGATCCATCCCCCTTGGCCTCCCAAAGTGCTGGGATTATAGGCATGAGCCATCACACCCAGCCTTTTTAACTCTGTTTTTTAAAGTTATTTTTTGTGGTTGCCCTTAGAATTACAGTTAGTATCCTAACTGAAAACAGCTAGTACCAAATTAAATTGAGGAGTATACAAAAACTTTCTCCTATTAAAGCAAAATATGTTAGTGTTAGATATTTTTGGGTACACTGTTTTAATTCCCTTGTTTCTTTACCACTTTTTCCTAAAGTTATTTTTAAGTGGTTGCCCTTAGAATTGCATTTAGCATCCTAACTGAAGATAGTGTATGACCAAGTTAATTTCAGTTGTATACAAAAACTACTCATTAGAATGAAGCTGTATTAAGCTTCGTTCCTTTTTACCTCCTTTGTGCTATTCTTTTACACAAAATGCAACTTTAGATATTATATGCCCATCAAGACAGCTACATAATCATTGCTTTGTGCAATTGCTTCATAAATTAGGAGAAAATAATCACAAAAATACATTTGAACACATTTTTGTATTTATTGATGTTGTTGCATTTATTAGAGTTCTTTATTTCTTCATGTCGATTTATGTTACTATCTAGTGTTCTTTCATTTCAGTCGGTGGGGGTGCCTACCTTTAGTATTTCCTGTAGGGAAGGCTCACTAGTGATGAACTTCCTCATTTTTTGTTTATCTGGGAATGTCTTCATTTCTCCTTCATCTTTAAAGGCTAGTTTTGCTGGATATAGAATTCTTTTGCACTTTGAATGTGTCATTCCAGTGTCCCCTGGCTGCCATAGCTTCTGATGTGAAGCCAGCTGATGTATGAGTCTCTTTACTTTCTTTTCAAAATTCTGTTGGTCCCTGGCTTTGGACAGTTTGATTCCAGTGTGTTTTTGTGTGAATCACTGTGAATTTATTACACTGGGAGCTTTTTGAACTTTGTAGATGTGTACATTCTTGTTTTTCAACACTCAGCCAGGCAGTTGACAGCTGTTTCTCCTTCACATCTTGCTTGCTCAGAGCCTCAAGGTCAGTCAGAGGTGAGAGCTCAGGGCCTTCTCCAGTCTCTCTCTCGGGCATTTTCACAGCCCTGTGCATGCACGTGGTCTTCCAGATTCTCAGGACTGTGCCAGAGCTTTCCAGAGCCTCTGTGGACATCTGATTCTCCAGCCCCTCCTCCTGAGCTTTTCTAGTATCTTGTTTGCCCCAGCTCTGATGCACTGCCTCAGGCAGCTGCAGCTAAAGCATTTGCTGTCAGTGTTTTCCACGGTTGCACCTCTAAGCAGTGGCTTCAGGTCCCCTAGCCCTCCTTTTGGAGACTATCTTTGGATGAAACCTCCAGCCAGCTGTCTACCTGGAGAGCCAGGCTTCTCACTGCTCTTGGCCTCATCACATATCTGCCCTGTGTATACTGGGCACTGAGAAGCCTCTTCTTGCTGATGGAACTTCAACGGAACCCTCCACTTAAAAATGTATCATAGCATGGATCCTAATCACCACTGTCACTACGACTCTCTCCCCAGTTTTTATAATTGCTGTTAATAAACTGCTTATAATCCATGCCATCATTCCCGTAATACTGATCATGGGTACTCTTAACAGTGTGCCATCTCACCTGTGACTGTGACACTATAGGACTGGTGGCAGGTCTTGCCTTGCAGAAGGGCCCCTTATTGCTTCTGGGCTAAGATCAGTGTAGTATCTGTTTTTACCAGAAATGCACTCTGTACATCCAAGCTGTGTGAACTGGGCAGTGCGCTGCGTACAGGGAAGCGTCTGCTCAGCCTTGAGCCCCGGCCGCCTTGGGGGTCTGGAGAGATGTGAGGGGAGCAGGCCCAGGGCGGGCACTGGCCTGTCTTGGGGCTCTTGACTCAGCTTTCATCAATGCAGCATCCTGATTTGGCTTGAGATGAATTCTTAGGCTCTACACACACCAGAGAAAGGGTCAGCATCAAATCCATGCCAAAGGCCGCTTGGGATGGTTCTTTACTTGTTCCATTTCCCATGTGGCCCCTTGAGGGCCCTGGTCTTGATGGCCCTCCTCCCGCTGTGGAAGGCCTGTGTTTCTGTGCTGTTTCCCCTCCCTGCAATCTGCATGCCTGTAGCCAGGCTCTGTCGGAGGTGTAGCATCAGCTCTGAAGTGAGGAGCGACCAGCGTGCCTGCTGGGCTCATACCAGGGTGTAGTCTCATGTGAGTTGGCAGGGCCTTGGCACTGTGGGTCAGCACCACACACTGGGAGTCGCCATCTCAATCTGATGGGCCTGAAGTCCCATTTGGCCCCCAGGGGCATGAAAGCATCAATGTATTTAGAGAGCGAAGCAGTGCTGTCAGCGCAAGAATGGGGCAGGAGAGTTGAGGGCACCAACATTGGAGAGGTGCCATCGACCCTGGGAGGTAGACAGGGAGCGGGCGGGGAAAGTGGCAGCTGAGGGGACAGTGCAAGGGGCAGTGGGGTGCTGGGGGCGGGGCCGTGGGGCAGATGGAAGCAGAGGGCTCAGGTGAAGCAGGTCTGGAGAGGGCCACCTGCACGGGGTGGTGACCCCAGTGAAACCCTAGCCTGCTCTTCTCTGAAGAAAATGATGGAAATGAATAAGCAAACCCAGCTTCCAGCCTCATGAAGAGCTGGCCCCCACGGAGCCTGAGTGGCTCCCAGTTTCGCTCCTGATGAGACTGATGTGGCTGGCAGCAGCCTGAGTGAAGCCTACCTTTTCCCTTTTCCTGGCCTCTGAGGTTCCATGGGGCAAGAGCTGATCCCTGCCTCGCCTCCATGGAACTCCTTCAAACTGTCCTCTGGAGACAGACCCCATGGGCAGCGGGCTGCTCCACCACAACAGAGCAGGGGCAGTGCAGCAGCCCCCAGCTCCTCTCCCCAGCGCCGGCGGATTGAAAACAGCCCCGTGCAAGAGAGGAGGAAGCCCTGGGTGAGAAGGAAATTATCCCCAATGGACTTCCTGGCACCACTGAATTCATTCAGTGCGACTTGCAGACATGCCTGGACAGCTGTGGAAACCCAGCAATGGGGAGACTAGAAATGAACTGAGGTTGGAATCTCTAAGAAGAGAGAAAAGAGACAGAAAAAGCAGCGCAGAGATCAGCGTCGCGCAGGCCTCAGCCAGCCACAGGTTCTCCAGGGCAGGGGGTGGGCGAGATCGAGGGCAGGGCTCTGGAGGCGGCGGCAGGTCCACAGGACAAGGCAGGCGAGTACAGGTGCCGAGCACGGACGGATGGGACCCACCTCCTGCCGTCCAGAGCACAGGGGCCAAGGGCTGGGGCCTCAGAGGAGCAGCCGGGGCCCGGCATGTTGCCTGACAAGCGCCAAGAGCGAGGGCGGAGCAGGAGGCTGCGGCGGGGGCCTAGACGGTTGCCGAAGCGCAGGGCCACGCGAGGAGAAGCGCAGTCCAGAGTAGTGTGCATGGCGGCAGAGTGCCCTCAACTGGGACGCCACTGGAAGCTGATGCAAGCGGGCAGGGTCCCAGGGTGCCATTCCGGGTAGGCTGAGCACAGTCAGCTCCGTGTCACCCTAAGCCACACACATGATTCGTGAGCTTCAGAGTCACCCTCGGGATGGGCAGAGGATGACAAATGCAGGCTTCACAGCACCTAATGTCAATGCTAATGACCTCAGCATGTGAAAGGCAAAGCACAGCTGGCAGTGGGGTCACGGATGGGGAGCAGACAGGCAGGGCAGCTGAGGGGCTGTGTCCTCCTCCTCTGCCTGCTGGAGGGGGATGATGGCCATGGTCTGGGGTTGCCACCTGAGAGGTGGATGTGGTTATAGCAGATAAGGTGCAGTGCAGCCACCATGGTCGCCACTGGTCTGGGGAGCCCAGGCCTGAGGGCTGTCTGTGTGATGGGGTTTGTTCTGTGTGCAGTGTTAGCCATCTGGTTAGTACTGAGTGTGCCTCCTTACTGTATGCCATGTGCTGCTCCCTGGGGCTCAGGGGGCAGGGGCAGGTGGGCGGGGGCACAGCCACACAGCCAGGTCAGCAGACCCTGGCCTGGGCCTCGGACCTGTGCTGCAGTCGCTATGACCCAGCCCGGGGCTTCCAAGCTGCCGGCCTGGCCCCCACAGAGCCTGAGCAGCTCCCAGCTCGGCAGTGCCTGTCCCTTCTCTGCTGTCCTGGCGGTGCCTGGGGCCCAGGGAAGACCAGCTGAGGAGGACGTGTAGCCCGGGTGGCAGGCAGGAGGCCCCTCACCTCTCCGCCAGGCTCACTTTCCTGTTGGCATCTTTTCTCTCCTCTGCAGCTGCCAAGATGAATGAACTACTGGAGAAATACAAAGTCTTCAGTGATGGCCCACGCAAAAGCACAGGATAGTGTGGGCAGGAAGCCCTCTCCTGAGAGCGGGCCGGCCGAGGAGGGATGAGCGTGGCAGCAGAAGCCCTTGCAGCCCCATGTTGTGCTCTCGGCAGGCACCTTTGGCCCCGTTGGGGAGGGAGAGACAGATGGGTGGTTTGATTCAGACACAAAGAAAGCCTCAGTTCCTAAGCAGTGGCCTCCAGCGTGCTTTCTGCTTCTATAGCTCTGTGTCTGTTTCCTCCCCTCTGTCCTAAGGTGCTCAGGTGATCCCGTCATCGTGGTGGGCTGGGCTGCAGCCTCTCCCATCGCTCACTCCTCCTGGCTGTTGCCTGCTGCGTGTGAGCAGAGACCCCACCGCTGCTTCCCCCGACTGGCCTCAGGGTCCTGCGCAAGACTCACCCCTCTGCTGCCCTCCTTGAGTGCACCTGGATCCCGCGTGGGGTACCTGTTTCCTCCTCCTCCCTCCCCGGCGCTCAGCTCTGGGCGGGGGAATTCAGCCTGACTGGTTGTCCAGGAAGCTGCTGTCTGGGCTTCCCAGGGTGACCCAGTATCTCTCTGAGCAGTGTGCCTGTCATGGCTGCCTCCCTCCCTCCGAGCACCGGAACAGGCACGACTGGTTGGGGCCTCTGCCTCCTTGGGCCCATTGTTGCACCTGCTGCTGCCCCCCCCACCCTGCTCCCTCCTGGCACCAACTGCTTCCCCAAGGTCCCCGTGTGCACACATGGCAAGGAGACCAGGAGGAGCCAGGTGCCAGACCCCCTGCAGCCCAGTAGCCTGAGGCATTCCCAGCCACCACTGTGAGGTGGGAGGCCAGGCACGCCTGTGGTCACCACGGTCAGGTGCACCACCAGCTTTACGGGCCAAGGGACTCCGCTTGGTTACCTCTCGGTGCCCCCAGGAGAGGGCTGGCCCTGCAGTGCACCCACCACCAAGGGCTGGAGTGTGTTGTTCTAGAATGCAGTCCTCGGGCTGCCACGGCTCCCTGGACCAGGAAGGTCCTGGTGTCCTTTCCCTGGAATGGTATGGGTAGGGCAGGTCCCTGAGCCTGGGGTCTCAGGGGCTGGGCTTCACTCCTCCTGCCTCCTGTAGTCCTGGCCCTTCCTGCCCACCCCTTAATGAGCATCAGCTCAGCTCCCGGGCCAGGCCCACCTCCCTTCCTTCCCAGCAGCCTATGCTGGGTACATGGTAGACATGATGGGTCATGATGCCCTTAAAGCAGATAGCATCTCCCCCTTGCGGTGGGAAGTGAGCCTGCAAGGTGTGAGGAGGCTGCCCCGAGGCTGCCCCATCCCTAGGTTTTTGGGGAGCATGGCATGTGTGGGCACCTCGTTCCCACTGCAGAGCTCTCTTCATCCCCAGGAGAGGCACAACATTTCCAGTGATGGGAGACTGAGGGCTGGCACACAAGACCTGTTCCCTTTGTGTGACTGGCCCCAGCGTCAGGGAGCCACAGCCAGGCTGGGTGGAGGATACGGCCTTCCACACTGCTCCAGCTTCCTGCCTGTGCCTGTGACCAGCCCTGGAGCCTGCATGTGGCCCAGGGCCTGCTTCCTAATCTGTAAACACGGGGCGTGTGTCCCAGTGGCTGTGAGCTATTCAGGAGGCGGCGAGGGGGTGGCGAGCAAGCCGGCTGCGCAGGTCCTGCGGCCCCAGGCCTCATTGTTGGCCAACAGGCAGCTGGGGGCAGGCCATGGCTGCTTATTAAAGGCCGCCTGGAGCAGCCTGTGTGGCGACAGGTGCCCAGAAGCCCAGGAAGCCGGTCACTGCCCGCCCCAGGTAAGCTGGTGAGGTGGGGTTGGCAAGGACAGTCGCCCCGGGAGCCTGGGGGCAGGCAGGCAGAGGTCAGCTTGGGGCCAGCACCTGTGCCAGGGACAAGGCCGGGGAGGTGGAGCGCAGGGGCACTGCACGGGCTCTTTCGGGAGGCTGCTTGCCTGCTTCCTGGCGGTTGCTGGAGGGCTGGAGACCCAGCATGCTATGCCAAAGCATCCCTGGGCTGGGGCTGCCTCTTCCAATCCTTGCTGGGGACTGGCTGGGGGCAGGCAGCAGAGTGCCCCGCGGCCTGCTTGTTTTTTTTTTCAGTAGGTGGCAGGAGTGGGGCTGATGGTCCCAGAGCCAAAGGTCACAGGTGCTGGGGTCGGTGGTGGCAGGAAGTGAGCCCCAGAGGGCTCAGAGCTTTGACTAGGGGGAGGGTGGTACACAGCAGGGCCCCCATTCACCTCAGGGTTTGTGCCTCTTGCTCTGGCAGTTTGAGACCTCGCTATCCCCCTAGGAACATCACCATGTCAGAGGCACCCCGGGCCGAGACTTTTGTTTTCCTGGACCTGGAAGCCACTGGGCTCCCCAGCGTGGAGCCTGAGATTGCCGAGCTGTCCCTCTTTGCTGTCCACCGCTCCTCCCTGGAGAACCCGGAGCGCGATGAGTCTGGTGCCCCAGTACTGCCTCGGGTCCTCGACAAGCTCACGCTGTGCATGTGTCCAGAACGCCCCTTCACTGCCAAGGCCAGCGAGATCACCGGCCTGAGCAGCGAGGCCCTGGCGCAGTGCCAGAAGGCTGGCTTCAACGGCGCCGTGGTGCGGACGCTGCAGGCCTTCCTGAGCCGCCAGGCAGGCCCTATCTGCCTTGTGGCCCACAATGGCTTTGATTACGATTTCCCCCTGCTGTGTGCTGAGCTGCGGCGCCTGGGTGCCCGCCTGCCCCGGGACACTGTCTGCCTGGACACACTGCCAGCCCTGCGGGTCCTGGACCGCGCCCACAGCCATGGCACCCGGGCCCGGGGCCGCCAGGGTTACAGCCTGGGCAGCCTCTTCCACCGCTACTTCCAGGCCGAGCCGAGTGCGGCGCACTCAGCCGAGGGTGATGTGCACACCCTGCTCCTGATCTTCCTGCACCGCGCCACAGAGCTGCTCACCTGGGCAGATGAGCAGGCCCGCCGGTGGGCCCACATTGAGCCTATGTACTTGCTGCCTGAGGACCCCAGCCTGGAGGCCTAAGCACCAGGGCCACTCCCTGTGCCATGGGCAGTGCCAGTGTCCACTGTTCAGCCGGCCCCTCACACCCCCAGCTCCTTCTATCTGGGTAGCCTCAGGTCTGTGCACCTGCAAGGCCTTCCCTGGCTGCCTGACCAGCCACACAGGCCCGGAGTCCTCCCCAGGCCCTGCTCCCAGGACCGTGCTCCCCCAGCCAGCCTGCGTGCCCAGCAGAGTTTGCTGTTTCTCAATAAACATTGCCAACTACTTACCCTCTGACTCGCTGGCCAGATGCTCGGGACTGGACGCTCCCAACCCCCTACTGAGAGGGGCCAGGCGGGAAGCCATGCCAGGGGCCAGTGCAGGACCTCCAGGGCCGCCCCACTACGGCCTCTCCCCACAGTGAGGTCCGTGGGTAGCTGGGTGGGAGACGTCAGAGCTCTTGGGCTGTCTGAGGGGCTGATGGGCCGTGCGCCCTGAGTGCTGGCTCTCTGCATTGTCGCCTCAGAGGCCCAAAGAAGCCATGAATAGGGCCTTCAGCCCACACAGCCAGCCACCTGATGGGGCGCAAAGCCCAGCTGCAGCAGTTGCCCGCCATGGGACCTCAAGTCTGTCCCTGCTCCGTGAAGTGGTAACAGGGTGAAATGCTAAGAAACCGGGTGCTGGGGGAAAGGGAGGTGCCCCCACATGCCGGAGTGCACATGTACATGCTGAGGGCTCTGAGGGGGCATGGAGCAGGGGTGGGTGGCTGGCACTGTGAGGGTCACACTAGAAGGAGCATATCCTGCACCCTGAGTCTCCTCTAGGGCCGGGAGGCTGCTTGGTGGGAGGGCAGCTTCTGGCCACCGCGCTGCCCTTCAGGTTCTCTGCTAACCTGCCTCAGGGGCCCCACCCTGAGACACTCCCAATCTTGTGGGGAGTCCTCATGGGTGGGGAGGGACCTGTCACCAATGCTAGGGCAGGTAAGAAGGGGTGGAGTGGCCACACCTGAGAGTGACTCACATGAGCAAAGCCGGAGCCTCCAGCCAGCCGGGCCATCTGGGAAGCCCTAAGTAGGTCAGAATGACTGGAGCCGCTGCAGTGTGCATGGTGGTAGGACGGTGGAGCCAGAGCACAGGCTGCAACCACCTCCGTCCCTCCACCTGGGCTAGGCCTGATCCTGAGGGCAGCGGGGAGCCGCAGAGGGTCTGAGCAAGAGAGGGGCGAAGTCTGTGTACGGAGCCGTTCTCCTGTTGCTGTGAGGTTCCTGAGGCTGGGTCATTTACAAAGACAGCAGGTTTATTTTGGCTTAGAGGCGCCAGCATCTGTTACTGGTGGGGCCTCAGGAAGCTTCCACTTAAGACAGAAGGCAAAGGGCGAGCAAGAGCGAGGCGGGGAGGTGCCATACTCTTCAACCACCAGGTCTTGAGTGAACTCAGAGTGAGAACTCACTCCTCGCGGAGGTGAGGACGGCGCCAAGCCATTCATGAGGGATCCAACCCCATGACCCAAACGCCTCCCACCAAGGCCCCACCTCCAACACGGGGGGGCTCATTTTATCCTGAGATTTGGAGGGGACAGACGTCCAAACCACATCAGGCTGCTGCATGGAGAACGGGCCGGAGAGGAGAGCCATGCAAGGCGGGTGGAGGCAGAGCGTGGAGGCCTTTGGCGGAGGGAGGGAGAGCCATGGGCCTGGCCAAGGACAGTGGCAGTGGGGGAGGGGAGGGGCGCGGTCTGGGGACGTCCCACAGGGACTAGTTTGGGAAAGTGGTTAGTCACCAGAAGATCTTGTTACAGCCAAGCTTCCAGAGGAGAGCATCCACCTGGGAGAGTGTCACAATAGCTGGAGTGGGGGACACTGAACCCTCAGATGCCCTGGTGCCCAAACAGGGGCCTGCTTCCCTTTATCTGACTGGCCAGGCTCCAGCTGGGCAGCTGGAACCAGTAGGTGGCACTCTTAAAACCCTGGCCTTGGGCATGGTGGCTCATGCCTATAATCCCAGCACTTTGGGGAGGCCGAGGCAGATGGATCGCTTGAGCCCAGGAGTTTGAGACTGACCTGAGCAACATAGCAAGATCCTGTCTCTACAAAAATTAAAAAGAAAAATTAGGAGTGTAGGCACACATCTGTGGTCCCACCTACTCAGGAGGTCGAGGGCCGGGGGATCATTTGAGCTTGGGAAGTTGAGGCTGCAGTGAGCCCTGATGGCACCACTGTGCTCCAGCCTGGGTGACAGAGCGAGACCCTATCTCAACCCCACCCCCACAAACCAAAAAACAACAAAAAACCCTGGCCTTGCCACTGACTTCCTGGGTCGGTGACACCAAGTGGGCCCCTTCTCATTGGGTGTGCCAGAAGGGCCTCAACCGCAGGATGGGACAGACAGGCAGGTGACGGCCTGATTGTGGCTGTTGCCGCCTCTGTGGAGGGGTCTCTGTTTTGGGTTAATACTGTTTCTGGGGGTCCCCTACAGTATTTAGGGGTTCCCCTAAAGACGTGAGTTTTTAGTATCTCCTTTGTTTTTAATATGATTTTTCAGTTTACATAATTTAACTTTTAATATAATGGTAGGGTTTGTTTAGCTCTCAAAATCCCTGAACGTTCAACATCTATTAGAACGGCTAAAACAAAACCACTGACCACACCAAGTCTTGGTTTAATACGGAGAAGATGTGGAGCACGGGGAGTGCCCCGCGTTTCTGATGCGAAATGGGGCAGCCATTTCGGAAAACACTTTGGCAGTGTCTGAAAATGCTAAACATGCACCTGCCATATGAGATAACAGTTCCACTCCTAGTCATTTACCAAGACAAAGGATTAAGTAACCATACAGACTCACACTCCAGTGTTCACGGTGGCTTTGGCACAGTAGCCCCAAGCAGGAAACAGCCCCAATGTTCATCATCAGGTGAGTGGTTGCACAAGCCGCAGTGGGCCCACAGCACGTGCTACTCAGCAGGCAGAAGTGAGGTCCCCATGTGCGAGCTCGTTTGCACGGGACTCAAGGTGATGCTGCAGAGGCAATGGAGCCAGACCAGCGAACGACTCCATCGCTCCAGCTTGCCCTTGGCCAGCTGCCTGCCCCTCGCCAAGCGGCATCACTACCGATGAACCACATCAGGCCGCCAGGGGTGTCCGCCAGTGGGGACACAGTGGTGATCACAGGAGTGTACCTGGGGGACATGTGACATAAGCCTATTGAAAATGGAATTCACCATGGAGAGGGATGAAGACTAAAATCAAAGGCCATAGCATTTAAGCTTGTCTTTATGCAGAAGACAATGTGGGGAGCACAGAGAGTCTGAAAGCCACCGCAGAAGGCTGGGGAGTGCCACGGGATTTACACTTCTTGTAAATGATGCCTGTCCCCTGCCTGTTGCAAATCATTCAGGCAGCATTGATGACGGTCAGCTGCAGAGGTTTCACGTAGGGGACCCCCAGAAACAGTATTAATATTGTGGGGATGCTGCTTTTTTGCAGCTCAGCTTGTGAACGTGGACCTCCCATTCACAGATGTGCACACTCACAGGCTTGCATGCGTGAAGACACACACACACACTAGCACACACCACACATACGTGCACATGCACACACGGCACACACTTGCACGCACACCTACACTCGTACACATCCGTACACTCGCACACATTACCACATGCGTGCATACCTGCACACACTTGCACACCTCCATACACATGCTCACACACTTGCACACACCCACATACTTGTCCACACATACATTCACACACAAAACCACACACTCAAGTACTTATTTGCACACCTGAACACACAGCTGCACATGCACAACCAGACACTCGTGCACACACCTGCACTTACATTTGCACACACTAGTATACCTGCACACACTCGTACACATTTTCACACACCCACACCCACACACATGCAACACTTGTGCACACACTCATGTATACTCACAAGCACACTCACACTTGCACACACAGCCACACATGCACAAACACTTGCACATACACTCAGACGTTCTTGCACACACACTTGTACACACTCTTTCCATCCATTCTAGAGCTGTATTTGCCATTTAATGTCTGTTGAGCATCAACCTCTTCTAAGGGATTCATCTGGGACAAGGACCTGGGAAGTGTTACTTGCATTTGGACTTAGTCCCTGTGGGCTCCTATAACAATGATACCTTAGACTGGGTAGCTTATAAACAGTTATTGCTCACAGTTCTGGACTCTAGAAAGGCCACGATCGAGGCAGCAGCAGGTTCAGAGTCTGGCGAGGGCTGGTTCCTTGAATTGTGGAAAGGACTAGCTGGCTCATGGGGTCTCCTGTGAGGGCACTAATGTCATTCACGTGGTATGGCCCTTGTGACCTACTCACCTTCTAAATGTCCCACCTCCTACTACTGTCACCTTGGTGATTCAGTTTTAACATTAATTGTGGGGGGAGACATGCAAGTCCCCACTCCCCCACCACACACACATGCAACCCCCCACATCACATATACCACCTCCACAACCTATACATGCACACACACAATTATGTGCCGCACACACTCCCCTGACACATACATGTACCACTCCCACACACACACTTGTGATTTGGCATAAGTGGGATCTCACTAGGTGATGCTTTCAAAAAATCATAAACACTTTGGTAGTTTAGGAATCTTTTCATAGTCAGTTCCCTCTCGGGTTTTAAGTGGATTGACATAATACTTTTCATTTGTTTAGTCTCTGTAGTGATGTCTCCTCTCTCATTCCTCATCATGTATAGTTTTACTGGTCCTCAACAAGGGTTGTAAGAGACTTATACATTTCATTTTTTTTTTAAAGAAAAAAAAATGGATTGTGACTTATCTTTTCCTCCCTGTTAAATTTTCTGCTTCATTAATATTAGTTTTTTCTTTATTAATTCCATTTGTCTATTTTCTTTTGGTTTAGTTTTTGTTTTCTTAAAAAATTTCCTAAGATAAAAACCAACCTTTGCCATTTTACATCTTGAACAACTAGGGCACTCAAAGGCTGCAATTTCCCTCTAAATGTAGATTTTTTTTGAATCAAAGTCTTGTTCTTTAATTGCCTTTTTTACTTGGTATCATGCTGAACATAAATTATTTTAAGTTGCAGCTCTGTAGAAATTTACAGCTGAATAGCAACATAGACATGAATCCATTTATAGCACGGCATTTCAATCAAAACACTGAGGAAGGCAGCATATGTTTGTCTGTGTTTATATTTTGTGCATGGACATTTTTCTAATCTTTAAGATTTATCCAGTATATCTTTTGAGTTTTTGGAGTAAAATTGTTGTGTTATTATTGATATCAGCAATATTTTCCAAGACAGAAAAGTTAAGACTTCACGAAGTTTTGAAAACGTTTGAAAAATAAATTTAATAGTTTCCGATAATTTCTTTACGATTTCAGAAAGCCAACAGTCTACAGATGTTGATTCTCAGGAGTGTTCACTTACCTGGCCCATTGCTGGAGAAGGGGAAATGGAAGACCAGGCTGAGGGAGACTGGGAAGAGCAGTATCCCGAGGCTGAAGAGGAAGACGATGAAGAAGATGCCGAGGAAGAACAAGAACCTGAGGTGCCCGCAGCTGGCAGTGAGTGTGGGCTTCTTACTTTACAGACATACCCTGTGGCATTCTTTTTGATAGGGAGCTGACTTGTAAGAGAAACGCCAAGTTTCTCTCTAGTTTTTCTAAAAGGATCGGATGTTCTACTGGTGATCTAAACTTGCATGGGCTGCCACTTGAGGGAGCTCTTACAATGGGGTTAGATCCATTTTTATGCTTTTGGAGTGCACGCTCCGGGCTGAAAAGCTCTGGAAGCAGGCATGTCAGTTCCTGCTCCACGGAGCTGCAAGCGTTAAATGACACCCATGGGTCACTGGAAAAGGTCATTCAAAATATATCCTCTGGGGATATCCAGTTGTTCATTAGCCTAGCAGACTTCCATGTGGTGAGAAAGAGAACCACTTTCTATGCCCATTAGGAGAGCCAAATTGGTTTCCATGTGTAGAACTTTTAAAATTACAAATATCACCCCCTGGCTACATTCCTATTTCAGTAGGGAGCAGCAGTATATGTGGGCATACCATTGGCTGAGTGAATACGACTTTATATTTTCATATTTCAAAGCTACAGATAGATAGTTTTTAAAGGTAATTATATGTTTAAAGAGAAGTGTCCAATCTTTTTTTTTTTTTAAGATAGAGTTTTGCTCTCGTCACCTAGGCTGCAGTGCAGTGGTGCGATCTTGGATCACTGCAACCTCCGCCTCCTGGGCTCAAGTGATCCTCTTGCCTCAGCCTCCCGAATAGCTGGGATTACAAGTGCATGCCACCGCGCTCAACTAATTTTTGTAGTTGTAGTAGAGATGGCATTTTGCCATGTTAGCCAGGCTGGTCTTGAACTCTTGACTTCAGGTGATCCACCAGCCTTGACCTCCCAAAGTGCTGGGATTGCAAGCATGAGCCACCACGCCTGGCTGGATCTTTTAAAACTTTGATTTTGAGTGATTCGGGTATTTCAAGTTGAAGTGTATATTCAATCTGTAGCCTAAGACATTATGGCCAGTGATGCATTTGGTGTTAACATTGTATCTATCAATAAGCTTGACACTTTATTATAGCCACATGCAGATTTTACCATGTCCTACAGATTTGCCATGAAACATTCTTCTTTGTTTTGCTTTAGAGATTGCTTGTAATTTTGCTTTCCATTCCCTTCTTGATCTCATGCTTACGTAGTGCAGTTTATTTTTCATTTCTGAGTAATTAAGATTTCAGGACCATCTTTTTTTTTTTTTGAAATAGCGTCTCACTGTCACCAAGGCTGGAGTGCGCTGTCAAGATCTTGGCTCACTGCAACCTGTACCTCCCAGGCTCAAAGGATCCTTCCACCTCAGCCTCCCAAGTAGCTCGGGCTACAGGTGTGCACCACCACAGTCGACTAACTTTTGTATTTATTGTAGACATGGGGTTTTTCCATGGTACCCTGGCTGGTCTCAAACTCCAGAGCTCAAGTGACCAATCCTCCTCAGCCTCCCAAAGGGCTGGGATTACAGGCATGAGCTACTGCACCCAGCCAATCTTTTATTGTGTATTTTAGTTGTATTGGATAATAATTTGAGGATGTGCTGCTTAATTAAGATATCACCTTTTCGAATTAGGGTAGTTTGGGGGCTCCCTGAGTTATCTAGGGATGCCATGATAAAATACCATAAGCTAGAGGGCTTCAACAGCAGAAACGGGCTGTTTGCGGTTCTGAAGGCCAGAAGTTGGAGACCGAGGTGTGGGTAGGGCAGGGTTCCTCCTGGGGGCTGTGAGGGAGAATCTATTCCAGGCCTCCCTCAGCTTCCGGGACTTCGCTGGCATCTTTGGTGTTCATTGATTTGTGGCAGCATCTTCCTAATCTCTGCCTTCATCTTCACGCAGCCCTCTTTCTCCCAGTGCACAAGGCTCTGTGTCCACATTTCTTCTTTTTATAATGACAAAGTCATATTGGATCACAGCCCACCCTATGACGTCATTTTAGTTTGATTATCTCTGTGAAGATCCCCAAATAAGGTTCCATTCTGAGGTACTAGGGGTCAGGGCTGTAATATATCTTCTTTTAGGGGGAGGAGGGAGGCAGACACAATTCAATGGCTAACAGAGGCCGAATACATAAATAACTGTAAAAAATGCTGCAGACTCTGAAGAATGCATTTCCTTCAGAGATGCGGGCTTTTCTACATATCTCTAAAATCCAGCTGACAATTGTACTATTCCATTTCCTTTACATTTCTACTTTTTTTTTTTTTGTTGTTGACTTTATCTGTCTGATTCAGTGACAATATATTAGAACATTCCATTGTAATTGCATTTTCTTGGAGTCTTCCTTCATGTCTAGTTGCTTTTCTTTGTTTATTCTTTCTTTTTATTTTTCATTCTTTTTCTTCCTTCTTTTCATTTTTGTCTTCTTTAAAAAAAAAATCAGAAGGATCGTGAGGCCCCGCTTTCATGGTCTGTATTGGTACTGAAAATCAAGATCAAGCGAGCTTGTGCCCTTCTGCTCCACGGGAGTAGTTGCTTTCCTTTATGCATTTAGTTGCTGTGTGTTTGTGACTAATACACATGTACACACGACACATACATACTGACTAACATGTAATACATATTATAGCCAGGCACTGTGGCTCACATCTGTAATCGCAGCACTTTGGGAGGCTGAGGCAGGCAGATCACTTGAGGCTAGGAGTTTGAGACCAGCCTGGTCAACATGGTGAAACCCCATCTCTACTAAAAACAACAAAATTAGCCAGGTGTGGTGGTGTGCACCTGTAATCCCAGCTATCAGGAGGCTAAGGCATGATAATCGCTTGAACCCAGGAGGCGGAGGTTGCAGTGAGCAGAGATCACTACTGCACTCGAGCCTGGGGCACAGAGCAAGACTCAGCCTCAAAAAAAAAAAAATCTAAAAAAAGAAAAAAACACACCAAAAAATACACATTATATCAACACCATGTATACAATATATATCATATCATGTGTGTGTGTGTGTGTGTATGTGCATGTGAGCACGTGTGTGTGTGTGTGTGTGTGTAGATATTTTAAGGAATTAGCTCACATACCATGGAGGTTGGCAAGTCCCTGGAGACTCAGGGAAGAGTCACAGTTCGAGTCCAAAGGCTGGAATTGGAGACAGACTTCCTTCCTCTTTGGGTGACCTCAGTCACTTTCTCTGAAGGCCTTCAACTGATTGGATGAGGCCCACCTACAGCACGGAGCACAAGGTGCTGTGCTCACGCTTCTCATTTAAATACTAATTTCATCTCAAAACACCCTCACGGCCACGTCTAGACTGGTGTTTGACCAAAACTGGGTACTGTAAACTGGCCAAGTTGACGCATAAACTTTATCTTCCCAGTGACTATTGCATAGTCTGGTCTTTGTTCTCCGGAATTTTCTTTGTGCATAACACCCACGAGTCTGTACTTGATCCTTACAGAGGCCCAGCAGCCCCTCTCTCGTCACCCATTTCCATTGAGCTGCACACTTGGCGAGGGCGGCTGCCCACTAGGTCTCCTCTGCAGGGCCTCTGTTCTACTGCAGCCCGCAGACGTTCGCAGAATGTAACCGGCTCAAGCCCGGCTGCTTGCTACTCGGAGGCCAGAATACAAGAAGTAAGGGCGGTGAAAGGAAAGCAGCTTTTGTTTTGTTTTGTTTGTTTGTTTTTTGAGACAGAGCCCGTCTCCCAGGCTGAAGTGCAGTGGCGTGATCTCGGCTCACTGCAGCCTCCGGCTCCCGGGTTCAGGCGATTCTCCTGCCTCAGTCTCCCGAGTAGCTGGGACTACAGGCGCGTGCTATCACGCCTGGCTAATTTTTGTGTTTTTTTTGTAGAGACGGGGTTTTGCCATGTTGGACAGGCCAGCCTTGGACTCTTGACCTCAAGCGACCCACCTACCTTGGTCTCCCAAAATGCTGCAATTACAGGCATGAGCCACTGTTCCTGGCTGAAAGCAGCTTTTACTCAAGTGCTAGCCGGTGGGCGAATGGCCAGGCTGGCTGGGCTCAAGCCTCAAAGGAACCATGTCAAGCTTTAGGCGGGGGAGAGGGGTAAAGGGGAGCTTGGAATGGGAGGCAGGCAGGTGGGGTGCTGGGCAGAAGGTCTGTGTGCCTTGTTCCTTTGGCTGTCTCGACTCATGGCCCACCGGGAGTGCAGGCTGGCGTCACCTCTACCACGGCTAGGTTGTAGACTGACTGCCTGGAATTTCGCAGCTGGATCTTCATGCTTGGTTTATCTCAAGAGTAGCCCCCTGGAACTTATAAGTAAGCACAAAATTAGGTCAGTGAGGAGTGCAAGGGA
The DNA here is from genome assembly GCA_963574635.1 of Cheracebus regulus. Lineage (NCBI taxonomy): Eukaryota > Metazoa > Chordata > Mammalia > Primates > Pitheciidae > Cheracebus > Cheracebus regulus. Next base: position 150,720 of record CAUYQU010019912.1, read on the forward strand.
GTGTCTGGTGAGAAGGGAGGGAACCAGGGAGTTTCAAGGTATGTTAAGGCTCAAAGCAAGAAAGGAGAGACCAAGTTTGAAAATGCATTTCGAAGCTAAGCTGCTTGGTCACCAGGATCCCTGCTTTCCTTCCCTGCTGGGGGAGTGCTGCTCGGCTGGGATGAGGAACCACGGGCTGCCACAGTTGCAGGGAAGCTGGCCCACTCTGATTCGTTTCTGCTGTTGCTGGTTCTTTCTGTTTGGAAGCTTCTGAGATGCTCCTGTTGTCCTGGGAGTTCGGGAATATTTGTGAGGCAAAGCGCAGGTCCATGACAATCTGGTGTGGAGTGGAGATCAGCCAGCCCTCCTGAGGTGGAGACAGGCCTTTGCCTCCTCCGGGAGGCCTTCCTCAGTCAGGGGCTGACCCGTCTGTCCTCTGCCCCTGCTCCTCACTTCCTGTCTGCTGGCCAGCATCCTCCCAATTTCCATCTTTTTTTTTCTAGCTGGGTTTGTTGAAGCGGCAGCAACCACTTAAGTGGCGTGAGGTGTGACAGTCGCCACAGTGCCAGCTGAAGCACCAGCCTCCTGGGTTGCCAGTCACCCAGGTACCTCCACGAGCCCCGCTCATCCCGGGTAGCTGGATGCCGATCCTCGCCCTGAGCCCCAGATCCATGACCTCTGCTCAGCCCCTCCTGCCTCTGGACCCCGCTGTCTTCCCTGGGTGCTCCATCCTTGCATGTGCTGGGAAGACTGGAGGTCCTGTCAGCCCGGGGAGCCTGCTGCACAATGCGGGAAAGAAGGCAAATGGTGAGTTCAGCTGTGATGGGCATCATAGGCTGAGAAGGAAGCCTCATTCTTTGTGCAGTGCATGCCAGCTACCCTTTGTTCTACTCGGGCAAATGCCGGCTCAAGATGACCTGCTGCATGTCCTCGTCCATCGTGAGTGCACCTGGTCAGCCACATGGCAGTTCTGTGCTAGTGAGTTGCCTGTATCCAAAGGAAAATGAAAGCTTTCTCTCGGTGGTTAGGGCTTGGAGCCAGGACCTAGGCTAAGCTCCCAGGAAGGGAGGGAGCTAGGGGTGCTAGCTTCCGTATGTTTGCATTTCAAAGAGATGTCCAGGCCCTGTAGACAAACCTCCCTGGACCCCAAGCCTGGCGGGAGCTGTACTGAAAAGGTTTACAAAGTCTCCTTCCAAACTAGAAATCCCGCACATGCAGCATTCCCCCTCCTGCCAGGGAATCCAGAAGCCCTGCAAAAGAACCCTTGGCCTTTCCCAGGTCCCGAGGGGTGGAGAGGAGGACTCAGCAATTGTGGTCCCCTCCCTTGAGGTCCAGGGTGAAAGGGACCCAAGCCATCAGGAGGGGGCCTCAGCTTCACACCCCAACTGCCCAACTCTGTGGCTGGCAGAAATAACCTCACAGCCTGGCCTCAGTTTCCTCACCTGTAAAATGGAAACAATCCAGTGTTCCTGGGAGGGTGGGTCATGCCCAGGGCCCGGCACATAGCTCATGTGCAATGCGTGGCAGCCGAGGTGACAGCTTCTGTATGTCTGAGCTCTTGCACCGGATGCGAGGTGTATGCTCTTCTTGCCATGCCTGCCGAGTCCTGTATGACTGCCCATGGCTCTGCCACCCTTATCCCTCCCTGCTGCCCCTGGGAGGCCCACTGGGCTCCAGCTACACATGCCTCAAACACACAAAGCCTGTTTCTGCCTGTGCTGGGTTGAAGGCAGACCCCAAAAGATGTGCTCATGTCCTAATCCCTGCCCCCTGTGAGTGTGACCTTTTTTGGAGAAAGGGTCTTTGCAGGTATCATTACATTAAAGAGCTGGAGCCAGGCTCATCCTGGATACTCAGATGTCCCTTTAAATCCATTGACAAGTGTTGTTAGGAGGGATGCAGTGTAGAGGCACATAGCGGGAGAATGAGGCCACTCAAAGACCCAGGCTGGGATTGGAGCGATGCAGCCACAACCCAAGGAAGTCCAGGGCCACCAGCAGCTAGAAGAGGCAAGGGAGGGGTCTTCTGGCTCTACAACAATAAGAGAGGACATTGATTTAAGCCACCTGGTTTGTGGTCCTTTTTTTTGTTTTTGAGATGGAGTCTTGCTTTGCTGCCCAGGCTGGAGTGCAATGGCGCAATCTCAGGTCACTGAAGCCTCTGTCTCCTGGGTTCAAGCAATTCTCCTGCCTCAGTCTCCCAAGTAGCTGGGACTACAGGCGTGTGCCACCACACCTGGCTGATTTTTGCATTTTTAGTAGAGATGGGGTTTCACCATGTTGGCCAGGCTGGTCTTGAACTCCTGACCTCAGGTGATCCGCCCGCCTTGGTCTCCCAAAGTGCTGGGATTATAGATGCGAGCCACCGCACCCAGCCCACTTGGTCTTACAGAAAGGAAGCAAAGTTGCATGGCATCCCAAGTGACCAGTTGTCAGTAAGGGATGGAAGAGAGCATGGGTGGCGGGGCTCCAAGGCCTGCAACCTCCGAGCTCCTGAAAGTGTCACCTGCTGAGAACCTAGATGGTGCGGGGTGGGGAGGAGGTGACCAAACACTTTCCCAATTCCGAGGCAGGATTTAACCTCTGGCTTCTTTTTCTTTTGTAGAATCTTTTCCAGAAAAGCAAATGATTTTCTTTGGTTATGGCCAACTTATGGAATCATCCCCCTACATGGGCAAAGTTAGGAAAATGGTAAAGGCAACCGGATTCCCTCTAGTTTGAGGGCAGAGTTACACAGCTGCTCTCTCTTGCTGGCTGGAGTGAGTAGCAATGCTGGAATCCCGGAACTTGGGCGTGAATCTATCACTGCCTAGTGGTGAGTCCCCAGACAACTCCTTCCCACCTCTAAGCCTCAGTTTCCATGTCTGTAAAAGGCAGTAAGGATGCTGGCCGGTGGGAGGGGCTTGAGCAAGGCTGGCCTCCTTCCCCTTGCCTCCAGCTTCCCAGGGTTCAGGCATAAAGAGCTGAAGGTCCTTGGGTTATCTAGGTGTGGGCAGGGCTCTGGTCCTTCCAGAGACTCTAAGGGAGGGTCCTTCTGCCTCTTCCAGCTTCTCGTGGCCCGGGATGTTCCTTGGCTCATGGCCTCATCACTTCTATCCCTGTCTCAGTCTTCACATGGCCTTCTACCTGTGTGTCTGTTCCTTTGCATGGCATTCTCCTCTCTTTGTAAGGACAGCAGCCATACTGGATTAAGGGCACGCCCTATGCTGGTATGACCTCATCTTAAATCTTTACATTGCAAATGACCCTATTTCTAAATACGGTCACATTTTGAGGTACTGGGGGTTAGGACTTCAACCGTAACACCACCCAATCTGCATCCCAACCCTTTTCTCTGGGGATAAGAACTCGACTTTGTTCAAAGCATCAGTGGGCTCAGCCCCAGGTGATAGGTCATGACAATCCATCCCATCTCCAACTTTCTCAGCCTCTCTTGAGGCTATGGATGGCCACATGATCTAGTTCTGGCTCCTGAGACCTAAGTGGAAGTCTGCCAGGCAAGTTTCTGGGAAAGCTGTTGCTTCCTTGATAAAAGGGGACAGAGTGTCTGTCTCTGCCCTTTCCTCCTTCTGCCTAATCCATAGGTAATGGCTGGAGCTTCAGCAGCCATTTTGTGATCATGCAGCAAAGCCAAGCAAATCAGAAAGATGCTAGGTACTGCCAAAAGTTCTGCTGCTGAACCCATGCCAGAAAGCTACCCCAGAGTCCCTAGGTGAGAAAATGAAGCTTGTAATTCTTTAATTCACCATAGTCAGGCTTTTTACTATTTGCGGCCACTTTCCTAACTGATATACTGTGTTTGTTTCTTTCCCCATCCCATTCCCATAACCAGAGGAGACTGTGATCTGAGTGTTCCATCACTACAAAGCTGCTCTCCTTCTCCTCAGCTGTGCTTTCCTCTTTCCTCCTTTGTCTTTCTCTACCTCCTCTCACCTCATGTAGCTAGCTAGAATATGGAAGGAAAATACATTATATAGTAGGTGAGGAATATTTTCATTGAAAATAACAAAAAATCAATTTGATTCTTACTTTCTTATTTTGATTTGATTTGCATTCTCACAGTTCTGGAGGCTAATAGTCTAAGGCCAAGGTGCCAGCAGATCTGATTCTTGGTGAGATTGTTAGAAGACTTTTTCCAGAAAATAGTATTTAAAAAATCTTCGAGCCTGAACAACATAGTGAGACCCCATGTCTACAAAAAACAATTAAAAAATTAGCCAGGTGGCCAGGTGAGGTGGCTCAAGTCCATAATTAGAACTTTGGGAGGCCGAGGCAGGTGGATCACCTGAGGTCAGGAGTTTGAGACCAGCCTGATCAATATGGTGAAACCCTGTCTCTACTAAAAATACAAAATTAGCCGGCTGTGGTGGTGGGCACCTGTGATGGTGGACTCTCAGCTACTTGGGAGGCAGAGGCAGGAGAAGTGCTTGAACCCAGGAGGCGGAGGTTGCAGTGAGACGAGATTGTGCCACTGCACTCCAGCCTGGGCAACAGAGCGAGACTCGTCTCAAAAAGAAAAGAAAAGAAAACAAAACAAAACAAAAAAACAACTCTGTTTTATATTATGATCAAGGCTGCTGTCAATATGCACTGGGCTAAACAAAAACATCATAGAAACAAACAAGCTCACCTAATTCTGTCATACTCATCCTCATATCACAGCACACAGTTAAATGTTCAGTATATATCTGTTAGATAAATGAATACTAAATGCAAGTGCAGGGTTATTAGGAAGGGTTGAAAAAAATACCCTTAAAATCAATAACCATATGTAGGGATCTACTAATTATTTAATCCACTACAGTAGGTTCTCTAGCAACCCATATCCAAGCTCTAGACATTGAAACTACAACCCATTGTTGAGAGAAATTAAAGAAGGCTCCCAACATGGAGAGATATACCATGTTCATAGATCGAAAGGGTCAATATTGTTAAATATATTAATCCTCCCCCAAATGATTTATAGATTCAATGCAATCCAATAAAAACCCCAGTAGGGTTTCTTTCCCCCACAGAAATTGTCAAGGTATTCTAAAACTCATGTGAAAGTGTGACAAACTTTGAATAGACAAAACAATTTTGAAAATGAAGAACAGCATTGAAGAACTCACATGGTCTGATTTCAAGACGTGTTATAAAGCTACAGTAGGCAAGAGAGTGTGGCATTGGCATCAATATAGACATTGTCTCAGTTTGCTAGGGCTGCTATAACAAAATACCACAGCCTGGGTGGCTTGAACAACAGGCATTTATTTCTCACTGTTCTGGAGGCTAAAAGTCTAACATCCAGGTGCCAGCAGATTTGGTTCTTGGTGATGGTTCTCTTTGGCTTGGATACAGCTGCCTTCTTGCTATATCCTTACACACAGTGGAGAAAGGAAGCTCTGGTGTCTCTTCCTCTTGTTGTTAGGGAACTAATCCCATCATGAGGATCCCACCCTCATGACCTCATCTAAACCTGATCAGCTCCCAAAGGCCCCACCTCCTAATGCCATGTGATATGGTTTGGCTGTGTCCCTACCCAAAGCTCATCTTGAATTGTAGCTCCTCCAATTCTCATATGTCATAGGAGGGACCTAGTGGGAGGTAATTGAATCATGGGGGTGGGTCTTTCCTGTGCTGTTCTCTTGATAGTGAATAAGTCTCATAAGATCTGATGGTTTTATAATGGGCAGTTCCCCTGCACAAGTTCTCTCTTCCCTGACACTATGTAAGATGTGGCTTTGCTCCTCCTTGCCTTCCATCATGATTGTGAGACCTCCCTAGCCACATGGAAGTGTGAGTCAATTAAACTTCTTTATCTTTATAAATTACCCAGTCTCAGTATGTCTTTATTAGTGGCATGAAAATGGACTAATCCACCATTGGGGATCAGGGCTTCCACAGATGAATTTTTGGGGGGCACAAACATTTGGTCCATAGTTCTGACTGATGGGGCACCATGAAGAGTCCAGAAGTAGACTCACACACATGTGGCCACCTGATTTTCCATGAAGGGGCCAAGGTAACTCAATTGGAGAAGAGATAATCTTTTCAACAAATGGTGCTAGAAAAACTGGATATCCATATAGAAAAAAGTGAATTGTGAATTCGCCTTACACCATACACCAAATGGATCATAGACCTAAATATAAGAGCTAAGATTACACAACTTCAATAAGGAAACGTGTCTATGTTTTTATAAGAAGACACTGGATATAGTCTTAGTGACTTGAGTTTTTCAAAGCTTTCTTAACTATGACACAAAAAGCACAAACTATAAAATTTAAAAGTCCATACCTTAGACTACACCAAGATAACACAACTTCTGTTCTTTAAAATGCAGTTATGAAAATAGAAAGGAAAGCCAGAGTCTGGAAGAAAAATATTGCAAAACACATATCTGAAAAAGGACTTGTGTCTAGAGCTCTTACAACCTAATAAGAAGACAAACAACCTCATTTAAAAATGGGGAAAAGACTTGAACAGACACTTCCTCAAGGAAGACATATGCATGGCCAATGGGCACATGAAAAGATGCTCAACATCGTTCATTATCAGGGAAATGCAAATCAAAACCACAATGAATACCACCTCATACCCACTGGAATGGCTATAATGAAAAGACAGACAATAACAAGTGTTGATGTATTAGTCTGTTCTTGCATTGCTATGAAGAAATACCTGAGACTGGGTAATTTATACAGAAAAAAGGTTCAATTGGCTCATAGTTTTGTAGGCTGTACAGGAAGCATGGCAGCATCTGCTTCTGGGGAAGCCTCAGGGGGCTTTTACTCATAGTGGAAGTCAAAGCAGAAGCAGGCAAATCACACTGCCAGAGGAGGAGCAAGAGAGAGAAGGGAGAGGTGCCATACACTTTTAAAGGCTCAGATCTCACGAGAACTCAATCACTATCACGAGGACACTACCAAGAGGATGGTACTAAACCATTCGTGAGAACCCTGCCCCCATGATCCAGTAACCTTCCACCAGACTCCACCTCCAACATTGGAGATTACAATTCAACATGAGATCTGAGTGGGGGCACAGATCCAAACTATATCAGTTGGTGCAATGTGGAGATATGGGAACGCTTGTACACTGCTGGTGGGAACAGAAAATGGTGCAGCTGCTATGGAATAGCTTGGCAGTTCGTCACACAGTTAAACATAGAATTACCACATGACCCAGCAATTCCACTCCTAGCTGTATATCCAAGAGAAATGAAAACATATGTCCACACAGAAACTGGTACACAAATGTTCACAGTAGCTTTATTTGTCATGGCCAAAACCTGGTAACAACCCAAATGTCCAACAACAGGCATTCAACAGGTATTGTGGTCCACCCATACAATGGGATCCTACCAACAATAAAAAAAATGAAGTATTGATATGCATAAAAACACCTGATGAAAAAATAATTGTGCTGAGTGAAAGAGGCCAGACATACACTATATGAGTCCATTTCTATGGAACTCTAGAAAATGAAAATTAGTCTTAGTGACAGCAAGCCAAGCAGTTGCAGTAGGGATGGGGGACAGTGAGGAGCAGGAAAAAGGGGTTGCTGGGGGCACGAGGCCACTTTTGGGAGTGGTGAATAAATTCACTGTGTCATTTGTGGGGGAGGTTTCATGGGTGTACACACATGCCAAAAACCCTCCAACCGTACACTTTAAAGATGTGCGGTTTCTTGTATGCCCATTATACCTTCATAAAGCTGTCAAAGGAAGATTAAACAATCACTGACCTTCATGTCTGCAGCAGGCTTCCATTTCCTACATGAATACGGCCCAGTGGTGGAGAAGGACCTACTTTGGCCTTCCTGAACACAAAAGGAGGGCACTGTGCTCCTTTCAAAAGTTCAAGGCCTTGAATTGAAGGTACTTCCAATGCAATATAAGAATCAGCAGAGCAGCTGTCCAGAACTCCTGGAGGACCCCCGTTTTGTGAAGACAGTGACAGATGCACTGGGGCTGGCATTAGATAGAACCAGCTGCAAGTCCCATGGCAAGTGCAAGCCTCTGAGACGCATGGCTGGAGGCCTTGTGTCAAAGCTGTGCCCTCTCATGCTGCCTCGTACTCATCATGCCCAACCCCTCATGGGTATCACAACCATAGAGATGACTGCAGTTATAAAATTTGTGGTGGTCCATGTGTAAATTCAAACCCTGTGGTGGTTATAATTTACATTAACTTCCCTTTGTCAATCTTCCAATAATTCTTTCATGTTTTTGGAAAGTTGCTCCTCATCAGGAACCCGTTAGAGCCCAAATTTTGCATATGGCTGCCCAGAGTCTACACATTCCGGTTCTAACTGACCCTTTAGCCCACACTTGTCCTACCACAATCTCTCTGCCCTTCTAGGCTTCCCTGAACACACCTCATACGTTCCCTTCTTCCCCCACCTGTTCTAACCCAAGCACTTCCTTTCCCTTGCAAGAAGTCCCTCAGCCTCCACTTCCTGTCTCCAGAGCTGCTCTTGCAACTACACTGGCAAGTGTGGGAGCTGTCATGTTGCCTGAAGTATGGGAACAGAAACGACTGGAAAAAAATACATGTCTCTGTTCTCAGGAGACTGATATGGCACTTTGCTGGGGAACACGTGGGACCAGGTGCAGCCTCCCTTTCCCTCTGGTCTCAGAGTCATGGTGTCTGAGTGGCCTCCGGTGGCTGCCTGGGATCCCAGCCAGAGGAGTCTGCACCCCTGGGCTGACCCGAGGCCTTTCTGTCTCACCTTCACAAGGACCCCCCAAAGAGCACCCAAGCACCAGCTCTGGCCATTTCCCGCAATCCCAGGCTCACAGCCTTTCCTGTAAACTTGAACCTAATCCATATAGTCTAAACCCTCAGAATAGCCTCTCTGCACTAGAGGGCTCATTTCTAGGCCAATGCTCATAGACCTTCCTTATTTGCAACCAAAGTAAATGAGAACAATTCCATTTCACAATGAATCCAGCCAAGACAAGTTACTAGTTACATGGAGACACTGCCAGAGCATTTACGTGGCCTCTCGAAGTGTTCACAGGTTCAAAGGGCAGAAGCCCAAAGGTAAAGGGGTCCCAGGTTGTTATCCAGGAAAGTTCTTGGGTGGCGGGGTGGAGGAAGGCCTGGAAAACAGGCAAGACTTTCCCCATAGTTTAAGCTTTTACATTCTAGCTGTGTCCATCACAAAGCCAGCGTAGGCTACCCTCCCAGTTCCCCACACAGCAAGAGGGAGGGATCCCAATTTAAAGGCACCATTGAAGGAAAAACACAAATGTCCTTTTCGGACATTCTGACTTTGATTCCATGTGATACCTGTTCACGAGGCATACCTAACTGCCACAGGCAAAGAAAATGATAGCAATGACCACCTTGCAGTGAGAATGTCATTAAGAGGAGCTAAATTAGACCAAGCAGTGACAAAAGGCCAAACTATTTTAAATGCCATTTATCTAAGTAAGCACTGGGGACCCTGGAGCTTTTCCAGGCACGCTAAAGTCACAGTGCAAGTGCCCAGCCTCTCTCCTGGCAACTCCACTTTCTGCCGACAACTCATGTACCTTGTCCTGCCTGTATCTAGTCAGTCTTGGGTGTAGGTCTCAAGGTGAGAAAAAGGAACTTCCTTTAAAAATAGAGTTCACTTATGCATCAGAACCAACGGCATGACATGATACTAAGGAGTCGACTCTTCTTTAGTGAAAGTAGCTACTGTCTGGCTTGTAGGAATGGAATCATTTACTTCCTAGAGTGACGGAAATGGGTACCAGACTGCGTGGATATGTTTCTTTTTTGGTTCAGTTGAATGAACCATGGGCACCTGCTCCACACGAGGACTGCGTTTCTGGATCCATGCCAGCCCTTGCAAAGACTGTCTGCATGGCATAAAAACCCAGACTTCCCAATGGCCTCACCAGGGACTTCAAGTACACCATTCCTAATACTTCTTTTTCTGGAAAACCCAAAGTTGTAGATGCTTCGGGTTGCCTCAAGGCAAGGTTGGAGCTGATGATGGTCCCAGGCCTGAGTCTGAGGTGCTAGGACTACAAGACCCATTTCACTCATGCTTACTGATTAACAGCACTGGGGTTGGCATGGAGGACGTGGGGACAGGCATGACACACACTTGCAGGCTTATAGACAAGAACACACTCATAGGACGGGGCTAGGGACCCACTGAAGGAGGCAACGGTAGAAGAGCAGCTTACAAGAACTCTAGAAGTTTTCATCAAATAATTCATATATTTATATATATATAACATATGTGCTTGTGCGTGCACGTGTGTGTGTGTGTGTGTGTGTGTGTGTGTGTGTAATATTTCTGGAGTTGTCCAGAAATGACTGGCACTCCAAGCAGCATTCTCTGAGGGAATCCTGCATTTTCAGGTCTTCCCATACTCTCCTGATCGGAGGCAGCTGTCTTTGAACACCCCCCTCCACTGCACCTACCATCTGCCTGCCCTCAGTCCTTGTGGATGACAAACCCCCTCTTCCCTGCGAGGGGACAGGGCTGGAAGGGGGTGGCCGCTGACCAGGACACTGGGCTGAGAGCACCAAGGGGCAGAGCTCCTGGGCCCAGATTTGGGGACAGTGCTGGGGGACTAGGACAAGGTCTGCCAGCCCTGAGTCTTTTCCTTGAGAATTCCCCTTGGCTTTCAGTAAAGTGACGTTTGAAGGGTCTGCCCTGTCTCTGCAGGGCTAAGGGGAGGAAGGGTGGACTGCATTGTTGTAGGGAGAAGAGGGGCCAGGCTTGCCACCACACTCATCGGGGGGCAGGCCTGGAGTGGCCCCCTTTCTCCTGCCTGAGGTCTTCTCAGAGGGTTGGGGGGACTCTTATTTAGGGAGTGATTCCCTGACACGCTGATATGGCAAAATCTCTATTTTCAGTGTACATTACCCCTGAATACAAAAAACATTCAAAGCAACAGAACGTCCAATAGCCTACAAAATGTCACCCAGAAAACATTCAATGCAAGATCCGTTCCTGGGCTTGCTCTGTCGCCTAAGTGCAAATTCCGAATCCGTCTGGCTTTTCTCCTAATCATCACCAGCAGGAAGAGAGGCTGCCTGATGGGGACGGGCAGGTAAGTGTGAAGATTCAGGCACTGGTGGTGGGGCAGGGGTACAAGGGACAGAGAGGCCAGGGTGGCCTTTGCTGGTGGGGTCTAGGGGGCAGAAGGCAGTGGGGGGCAGGGTGGAAACCGAAGCCAGCAGGGTGGCTAGTTGCAAATGTTCAAATGTGAGTGACCAGAAGGGAAGGGCTCCTCTCCCAGAGAGGGCATGCTGAGAGTCCCCGGGTCTTATCATTTCTGCGGGTCCTGGGCCAGCCATTAGAACCACGGTGCTCAGGGATGGTGGGGTCTAGGCACTGCTCCTCCTCCCAGAAGCAGCTGGGGTGAGTTTCCGGCACAGTCCTCCATCTTGTGCCCACATTCAGGGAACCTCTTGCTTCTGTGCTAACTTCAGAGTCTCCCCCACCCACAATATAAGCTCTTAAAGGATTAAAGTGCTTTCAGTGTCTTCTACCTGGGAACACGAACAACTCTTAGGGCGAGGGGAACGACCCCGAGGGAGGAAATGGACCGCTCCTCTTAACGCAAAGCCAGCGTGCCCCGGCGGGCTGGCCTCACTGGCCTCACGCGGCCTTGTCCTTACCCGCAGCAGGCAATGCGGATGCAAATCCGAGGGATCCCTCCACGCATGGCTGTGCACGCACGCTAGTACCTGTGGCTCGGGACGAGCGCCCCAGGTGCCGTCTCTGTGCCTCAGTTGCAAGGCCCAGGACTCTGGAGGGAGTACAGGGCCTCTGTTGGCGGTCCGCACCGTCCTCGGCGGAGGAGCGAGGGCAGGCGGCCCGGGGGAAGGGTGCATTCCTCTGTTCGGAGTCCCTCCCGCGTTTCTCAGCCTCAGGGTGAGGCTCTGCCTGGGGTCTTCTGATGGCCAAAGAGGTCAGGGCTGTGGCTGCTGTCTTGGCCCTGGGAGGGCGTTCTTCCCACCTGAAGGGGGCTGAGCCTCGACGTCCCCTGGAAGCTCCCCCGCGGCGGCCTGCCGCGCCCTGGGTGCGCTGGCCGGAGTCAGCGGCAGCTGCGCCTGGAAGGCTTGGAGGCTGCGCTCACCCGCGGGGGGCTACTGGCCGCCACTGCTCTCCCAGGACTGGCGCTCCTGGGGCCCGCTCGCCGCCGCGCTGTCTCCGCCTTCGCCTTCGCTGGGCGCCTGGCGCCGTGCACTGCCTGGTGCTTGAAGAGGTTGGCGCGCCGGCTGAAGGCCTTGCCGCAGTCACTGCACTCATAGGGCTTCTCCCCGCTGTGCACGCGCCGGTGCTGGCTGAGGCCCGAACGGCCGCGGAAGGCCTTGCCGCACTCCCGGCACTCGAAGGGCCGCTCGCCGCTGTGGCTGCGCTGGTGGTGGATGAGCTGCGAGACGCCCTTGAAGGCCTTGGCGCACTGGCCGCAGGCGTAGGGCTTCTCGCCGCGGTGCGTGCGCTGGTGCTCGATGAGGTTGGAGCTGCGGCTGAAGGCCTTGCCGCACTCGGGGCACGCGTAGGGGCGCTCGCCGCTGTGCACGCGCTCGTGCTCCAGGAGTGCGAAGCTGCGGCGGAACAGCTTGCCGCAGTCACCGCAGGAGAAGGGCCACTCGCCGCTGTGGATAACCTGGTGCTTGATGAGGTTGGAGCTGCGCGTGAAGGTCTTGCGGCACTCAGGGCAGGCGTAGGGCTTCTCGCCGCTGTGGATGCGCTGGTGCTCCAGGAGTGCGAAGCTGCGACGGAACAGCTTGCCGCACTCGGGGCACGCATAAGGCTTCTCGCCACTGTGGATGATGAGGTGCTTGATGAGATTGGAGCTGCGGCTGAAGGCCTTCCCGCACTGCTGGCACAGGTACCGCTTCTCCGCCCCTGTGTGGCCCTGCGACCCTGTGGCCGAGCTGGGCCTCAACCCTTGGGCGCCTCTCTGCAGCACAGACAACCTTGCTGCCTGCTCCTCCTTGCCACCTTGTGGATCGGCCCCGGGGAGTTGTCGTCCAGAATGCTTCTGCGTTGAAGTTGATGTCGTGCTCTGTGTCCTGTCACCTGGAAAGACAGAGCACCAGGCGGTGTGACCCTCATGCCAAGGCGGAGAGATGAACGAGCAGGAGGTGAAGACATAGTAGGATGGAGCAAAGTGACCACAGAGCAGAAAGTGATCACACAGGGGTGGGAGGATGGGCTGCACACAGCGGGGCTGCTGTGACACCTGGAGATTGATGTCTGCCTCCAAAGAGAATTTTCCAGCCGAAGTGGCAGCGCCCCCCACCCCTTTTGCCACTGCTATTTCTTTTCCCCAGATGGGGAGCCGGTTGAGCACCTCTCACTCACCAATGAGCAATCCTGTGGTGGCCCAGGTTCTGGGGATGTCTGCTACCCAGGGTCCTTCCCCTCGCTCCAATTGGGAGATCAGGTGAGGCTTGGAGAAGGAAAACCCTGGGTGTGGAACACGAAGCGGGTCAGGACCACTGTGGCTAAGGACACGGCCGCTCCTGAACTCAGGTCATTCTCAATATCTTCAGGTCACAGAGAATAAAGAACTCTCTCAAAAGCACCACCGGGAAGGTCCAGGGGAAGGGCAGAGTCCCTCTACGGAGGCAAGGACTCCTGCGCGTCCAGGGCCAGGTTGGCGTGGAGAGCTTCAGTATCTGGCAATTTGGGCTATGAGTACAACTGTGTTTGTCACCTGGCCTGCAGGGAGGCCGAGAAGCTCATGAGAACTGGGACATGTGTGTGGGGACCCTGAGGGACAGAAGAAGGGCTTGTAAGCCCCAGGGAGTATTGGGAGGCCGACAGCCATGTACCCCAAAAGCTGAAGTGCCCTGTTTCATCATCAAACTCCACTGAGGATCCCAGACACCTCCCTGGAACCCCAGGTCTGCCTGGTGAGGGTCAGAAGGAAGCAGGGGATGAAGCTGCTTTCCCTCTATGGGGTAGATTACAAAGGCAGAATCTGTGGAGTCAGACTCCCACAACCCTGAAGGCAGTAGACTACAATGTTGAAGCCCCTCTGGATTTCCCCTCTGGCAGCGAGGGGAAATGGAGTGCTTCCATTATTTCCACTGGAAAGTGGTGCCCAAGCTAAGCTGCAGCAGCCAACCTTGCTGAGTGCACTGGGGGAAACGCAGAGGCCGGGTCCCGCTCTGTCTCCCGCACGCATTTCTCCTCAGCTGTGCAAGGCAGGGCACGTCACTGGCCCCCTCAGAGGTTCTGCGCCTCACCTGAAAGCCTTCCCGAGCGCTCTGGCCTCCATCTATCTAGCCTGTGAATTCTGCGTTTGCCCTTGAATTGGCAAAATTGTTGCCCCTTCTGGCAGTGGGGGTGCACGGGCACAGAAGGGGAGAGCAGCCTGCTCCAAGCTGCCCCAGCTCCTTCTGGGACTTCTCAAGGCTTGAAATCCAAGTGTACGCTTTGTCCTTATGTGGGACCTCCCTGGTCGATGGAAGCAAAAGATGTTGCTAAATTTAATAAAGTAGAACAGATGCAAAATGCAGCCATCAAAGAAATGAATTAAGTCTAAAATAGTGCACATAAATATTCCAGTATAATTTGCATCTCTTTTGAGTAGAAAGACATTTAGTCAATTCATGATTTTATACACAAGATAAGTCTGATACTGAAACCCACAGGCCAACACATTTACCTAAAACATTTATGGATCCAGGCCACTTAGCTAAAAACTCTCCTACTGAGATGGCAGAGCTGGCCTACAATGGATTAGTGGTATTACTGGTCTGGTGGAGAAATGCATGTGTTCTTGGGCTCATAGCAACCAACGAACAGGACAGTCAGAAACAAATTGAGCCCAGAGACAGAGTAGGTGGACCGAGTGTGTGTATGTCATGGGGGGTCACTTACCCAGTGACACCAAATGGCTATAGTTTTCCAGCATCACCCGCTTGTAGAGGACCTTTTGTCTGAGGTCCAGAAGCTTCCATTCCGTCTTTGTGAAGTACACGGACACGTCCTCAAAAGATACTGGCACCTAAAATAAGCCATTCTTGTGGCCACAGGGGAATTCAACCCCCTGGGCTCCTGGAGGAGCTGACAGAAACAAAATGTGAAGCGGGGAGAGCCCTGGAGGGCTCGGCAGGTAGAAAGGCTTGGAGTTGCGTGACTTGTAAGACAGAAAAACGGGAGGCACAACCAACAGAGGCAGGAAGCCCGGACTGTAGACCTCAGGAAAGGAGAACAATGGTAAGGGCAGCCCGAGCTCAGCCCAGCTGGAGAGGTCTGGGCATGAGGAGGCAGCACACGGGGGCTGGCGGGGGAGAGGCCAGGGAGGGGGCCACCACTCACCTTGGGTCTCGTGGTCAGGAGAATGGCTGCCATCCCCAGGGCGCGGAGGAGCTGAGGGAAATGCAAAGAATCCCCTGTGAGCCCAGGTTAGCCTGGAGCAGTCAATCTGCGACCTGCTTCAAGACCCTGCTTAATTTTTCTTGTGAAAAAGAAGCACAGTGGCCACCTGTGTGTTCTCACTCCTGCAGCTTCACCAAGGGCCCCAGACCATTAGACCTCTTGTATGGCTTCTGTATGGCTTCCATAACAAGTACTACAAATTGGGGCCTTCAGGCAGCATGCATTTTTCTCCCCCAGTTCTGGAGGCCGGAAATCTGAGATTCGGTGCTGGCAGGCCCCCACGCTGCCACAGCCCCATCCTTGCCGCTTCCGACTTCTGATGGCTGCCAGCAATCCTTCTCTGCCTCTGTCTTTGTGCAGCCATCCTCTCTGTGTCTGTGTCTGTGTTCACATGTCCCTGGTCTGCTGAGGATGCCAGTCACTAGACTGGCCTGACACCAGTCACTGGATTAGGGCCCACCCTGCCCCTACGGCATGACCCCATCTTCCCTTGATGACAGCCGCAAAGGCTCTCTTTCCAAATGAGGTCACAGTCACAGATATCAGGAGTTGATCTCTTTTTGGGGGACACCATTCAAACCCAGGACACTTTCTGCAACTGAGCTGCCACGCCTCCTTCCCTGTGCAGTGGGCCGTGAGCTAGGGCGCTCATGCCCACTTCCCACTGGCACTCGCCTGACCAGGCTGTCAAGGGAGCCCATTCCTTCTTTCCTTTCTATTCTTCTTTTGCTGCTTTGCTTAGCTTTCTCCCCATGTGGCCAGCACTCCCTGACCCCAGCTTTCCAGACGCTCCTGGAAGCCCCACTGCCAATCCGCTTCCCCCAGGTCAGGATTCTTAAGGAAACTCCAAATGCACACGTACGACCTCCCCTTGTGACATGAGACTTGCTCTCAAGGAAGAGAAGAGAGGTGAGGGCAGTTCAGAATTCCTACAGTAGCAGGGGTGCTCTCTGAAGGGGTGACATTCAGCCAGAGAGCTGGAGGCTGCAAGTGGCAAAGAGAGTAGCCAATAGCACAGCACATACCTTGGCCCTCGGATGGTCCTGAGCTTGGCATTTGTGGTGCTGAAAATTGGGGAACAGGTGCAGAGATGACACCATGTGGGACCCTGGGGGGACAGCAGGAAGCTAGTTTCAGGCTAAGAGTGGGGAACATAAAATTGACCAACTGGACAAAATGCACCTTGGCCTCAGGACTTCTACTTCTCCATGTCAGTTCTCAATGCTAGAAGACAGTCAGCGCTGTGATTTGGATATCTGAGCCTCCAAACGTCACGTTGCAATTTGATCCCCAATGTTGGAGGTGGGGCCTCATGGGAGGTGTTTGGATCATGGGGGTGAGTCCCTCGTGAAGAGATTAATGCCCTCCCTGAGGAGTGAGTGAGGCCTTGCTCTGTGAGAGCTGGTTGTTAAAAAGGCCTATTCCCCCATCTCGTGTCCCCTCTGCACATGATCTCTGCCTATGCCATGCGCCTCCAGCTCCCCTTGGACTCCCACCCTGAGTGGAAGCAGCTGGAGACTCTCATTAGATGCAGGTGCCCAGTCTTGAACTTTCCAGCCAGCAAAATCCTGAACGAAAGAAACCTTTTCTCTTTAGAAATTACCCAGCCTCTGGTATGCCTTCACAGCAACACGGTATGTCTAGGACAGGCAGGTAAAAGATTGCTCCTTTCTCAGCACACCAGCTACCACCCCTACCGGCCACTGCCTGCTTTCTCTGCTTCTCTGCCTGGGACTTCCATTTTGTTGGCCTCCAAGCTTTTATTGATGTTCCAATAGGTGACTACAGTTTGTCTGTGGCAACAACAAGGCCACAGGAGAGAGGGAGAGGGGACAGGGTCCCAGGAGCATAGAGAAAGACAGCCATAGTATTCACTTAGCATTTAACTTGCCCCAAAGTCCCTTATCATCCGTGATGACCTGTCAGCCAACATTGGTCCACGATATATAAGCTCATGTTCTGAATCCCTGAGGGTGGGATGGATGCTAGAACCATTAGGTTAAAGACTGAGGGAGAAAGGGACATCACATATCAAAATGTCATCCTGTGATTATTTGCTAGCTGCAGGAGAGTAATCTAACCTAGCAGTGGGACACAGGGTGGGACAGTCCTGCTGCCAGGATGCAGTAGGAGGGTATCCTACCAAAGCCACATGACTGGATTTGAATGCAGCCTTGGCACTCAGGAACAGATGACACCACAAGAAAGCAACCTGCCTGACCCAGGAAGTGGGCCATCCCATAGAGCCGGTCCAGTGTCCTCTGCAAATCAGTGTCATGAGGGGAAAAGGAGACTGGAGGTAGAGACTGTTCTAGATGAAAAGAGATTTAAGGGGCCCAACACGAATAAATGGGAGTCGTCAAAGGCATCGGGCATTATGGGAGGGGGTGCCCTGTGCGTCCTCAGACCAGTCCCTCTTTTTTGTCTGTGCACAAAATTAAAAAGAAAAGAAAAAATAACTATGGAAAACAGACTGGTGGCTTGTCAGTGAGTTAAACACAGTTACCATATGA
This sequence comes from Cheracebus regulus, assembly GCA_963574635.1. Taxonomy (NCBI): domain Eukaryota; kingdom Metazoa; phylum Chordata; class Mammalia; order Primates; family Pitheciidae; genus Cheracebus; species Cheracebus regulus. Next base: position 168,550 of record CAUYQU010019912.1, read on the forward strand.
CTCGGCAATTCCCCTTCTGGGAATATACCCCCAGAGAACTGCAGACAGGTGGTTCACACAAACCCTTGCACACCTGTGTTCACAGCAGCATTAATCATACAACTGAAGGTGGGAGCAGCTCAAAAGTCCCTCGATAGTGGGTGGACCAACACCAGAAAGTCTATATATACAACGGAATAGTATTTGGTCATAGAAAGAAAGGAAATTCTGCCAAGTGCTACCATGTGGATGAACCCTGAGGATACTGCTCAGTGAAAGAAGCCAGACGCAGACTTCAAAGGCCACATATTGTCTGATTCCATTTTGTGATGTAACATCACATTTCCCAAGAGCTGTGTTGACCTAGTTTTGAAATAGTGGCTAAAATCTCTCATCTCTCTGCACTTTGAGGGCAGTTTGCTAAGTCCCCACTCCCACCACTTTTCTTACAAGGTCCCTTTCTCTGGGGTCACCAAACACACACCCCAACTACCCCTGCCTCATTGAGCCCCCACACTCTGGGGCCAGGCACCAGATAACTAGGGACAGCTCCTATGCTCTGGAGCCTGAAAACTTATGTAACTCAATCAAACCACAGGAAGCCCGAGAAACCAAGCCACCTGCCTCTGCTGGCCCCTCCGGCCCCCGGTGCTGTTTCCCTGTCCCCACGGGTCTAACCCCTGTGTGGCCCTGCCTGGCGGCCTTCTCTCATTCAGAGCTATACAGAACAAAAAGCTGTGCCTTTCATCTATCCCAGGGTCCTGCCATCCAAAGAACTTTTAACTCTCATAAAACATGTCTGTCCAGAACAGGTAAATCCATTGTGTCAGAAGGCAGATTGGTGGGTGCCAGGGGCTGAGGGGATGGGGAGGGACTGCTAATGGGTCTAGAGGTTTCCTTCGGGGGTAATGATTCTGGAACTAAATAGAGGTGGTGACTACACAACATGGTGACTGTACTAAATGACCTCTGAACTGTTCTCTTTAAAATGGTTAATTTTGCTGGGTTCGGTGGCTCACATATGTAATCCCGGCACTTTGGGAGGCCAAGGTGGGTGGACCACTTGAGCTCAGGAGTTCGAGACCAGCGTGGCCAACACAGTGAGACCCCATCTCTAGAGAAATACAAAAAATTAGCTGGACGTGGTGGCCTGTGTCTGTAGTCCCAGATACTTGGGAGGCTGAGGCGGGACGATTGCTTGAGCTGGGAAGGTCGAGGCTGCAGTAAGCCATGAATGCGACACTGCACTCCAGCCTGGGTGACAGAGTGAGGTTCTGTCTCAAAAAATTCATTTTTATGTTGTGTGAGTCTCACCTGAATCAAAAAGGAGGGGAAAAGAAGTGTTCCTGTAAGGTAATCGTCTGACGTCCGCAGGCCATACCTGACTTCATTAGCACACACTGTCCGTGACTGGGAGCCCTGCAAAACCGAAGGCACGTGAGGAGGTGCTACTGATAATTTGCCAGGGCTTTCAGACTGGTATGAAATTGTTGTTTTGGAAAGCAGCATAAGCTCCTTTTTTTCCTACCATAACAGTACTGAAGCTTCGTTCACTACCCATTCTGGGCAAGTCGAAAGGGGGAGGAGTTATCTCTAGTCCTTCCACCCCAAGATGTACTGAGGCAGGTTGAGCCCCAAGGGAGCAGAGCACTGTTGAGTGGTGACCCCGGAGTGAACACCCCATCAGCGGGAGTCCACCCAGAGACGGAGACCCACACTCAGGTGCAGCATCGGAAGACTCAGCAGAGCAGAGGCCAAGTGGAAGGATAAAGCTACGCCCCGAAGCCAGGTTTCTCGAGGCACGGCATCCGGCTTGCAGGCAGGGGTTCCAGTAGACCTTGGTGCCTCAGGTAAGAAGCCAGGAAGCCCATCAACCTGGGTGACTGGTGCCACTGGCAGCCCCCCCCAGGGCTGCTCCACCTCTGCGAGGGGCCTCGGACCTGGGACCCTTGCTTGCGGATCTTAGCCTATGGATGGAACTGAGTATGCAGGGTGGTCCACGCGGGGAGGGCCAGGAAAGGGGTGTCAGCAGGGCCACTGCCTGCAAGGAAGCCTGGCCAACCAAGGGTAGAGCCGGCTGCAGCAGGATGCCTTAAGGCGACCACTAGATGGGGAGATATTCCCAGAAAAAGAAAAAAGAACCCACACAAACAACACTGAGAAAAGCATCCAGCAGTCCCACTCATGAGGAGCAGGAATTTGGGCTTTTTCGTCCACAGCAAGGGACAGGCATTGCCACTTTGGTTGGGCTTCTTCCATCCTGGGGGATCTTGCTTCTCTCAGCCCCATCAGCTTTCCCTGGCCTGAGGCCCTAGTCACCTGCTGCCCACCTGGCAGAACGGCCAGGGAGGGAAACTGAAGAAACCAGAGCCAAGGCCCAGCCTGGGTGCTGCGTGGGTTGACCGGGGCCCTGCATGCAGCCTAGCCTGGCAAACTCCTCTGAGGAACTTCCTTGCAGCTGGCAGGCCTTTCCCTCTGGGGGCAGAGTCTAACCCACCCAAAAGGCGGCCACCCAGGCTGCTTGCTGGGGGATCCTTCGAAGAGGTGGGTCGGGTCCTGTCCTTCTCTGCTCACAGTTATCCCTGGGATGCCTGTGTCACTAAGATTAAACCCACCCAGCCCTTCCTGACCTTGCCCAGCCCTCCCGCCACACTCTTGCTCGGGAGAGCCAGGCCACTCTCACCCCAGGGCCTTTGCATGGGGGATTCCCTCTGCCTAGAATGCTCTTCCAAAACATGACCACATGCCTCGCTCTCTCACCACCTTCGAGTTTTGTTAGAAATGTTGCTTTGAAATGAGACTTATTCTAACCATGCCACCTAAACTTGCAACCAGAACTCCCCTCCTGGCTATTACTGCCTTTTAACAGACTCGGTAATTACTAATGGAAAACGTTTTCTGTTGATTCTCTGCGCTCAGCCACTAGAACGAGAACCACAGAGCAGGGCTTTCTGCTGCTGTGTCCCCGGCAGCTCTCAAATGCCTTCAGCAGCCTGGCCCCTGGAGAGTTCTCAAGAGATACCTGTGGGATTGAACCAGTCACAGCTAGCCTCGCAGGGCAGTGCTGGGCGCCGCTTTCTGCCCACCTCGCTGGCTTCCTCTCTGACCCTTGTCCACCACCTTCCATCGGCCCTTCCCTTCCTCCTAGGCTTGGCTAAGCTTCTGCTTTTCCGTGGCATGCCAATCACCCAGTCAACACCCTGAGCCACCATGAGGCACCAGCACCCACCTGATGCCCTCTGGAGCACAATTTTGGGCATCCTGGCCCCATCTGGGGACTCTCAGGGCCGGTGGCTGGGCAGCAGTGCCACAACCTCACAATGCCAATCTGCCTGGCACTCTCACTCCCAGAGGTGCAAAACCCAAACTCGCCAGTAGATGAGCGACAGGATGCTCTTTAGCTAGCCCCGGGACCGGTCGCTGGAAACCAATCAGGAGAGAAATTGACAAACACGGGCCGCGGCTCCCAGCGCCCAGCTCTGGAAGGCTGTTCTCCCCTAGCGCCCCTGGTAGGGGGCGGCTCCGAGGGCTGATCCGGCCACTCAGCGCTAGCTCGCCTCCCAGGGCGTCTCTGCCTGTGGCCGCAGCCGCTGGTCCCTCGTCCCCCTCGCCACCTGCACCCTGCCCAGACAGGCCCCTTACCCCCTTACCCCCTTACCCGCGGCTCAGCTCGGCCCTTCTACCTGGGCTCAGCGGGCGGCCGAGGGAGTCGGCCTCCCTTCCCGCCCCCTGCAGCACCGAGGCCGAGGCTGAGGCCGCCGCCACCTCCGAGAAGCCCTCCGAGGCGGTGTCCCCAGGAGACGGGGGCGGGGGGATCGGGGGACTCCTGGCCGTGTCTCGACCTCGCCTCTGGGTACCGCTGGCGAGGCGCGTCCTGAGGGGCAGTCTGTCCGTCCGGTGCGCCGACGAGCGGGACGGGAGCGGGCGGGGCCGGGGCGGCGGCGGCGTGGGAACCGGGCGCGGAGGGGGGGGCACGGAGCATGCGCGGCGCGGCGGGAGGCGGCCCGCCCCGCGCCCGCCCTATAGGGGCGTCTGGTCTCGCTCCCCACGCGCCCCAGGGCACTTCCGCTTTTTGTCTGGGCTGCTCCGAAGGCTGAGGTCGAAGTGGTCAGCACACCGCGGTCCCTGAAGGGGACGGGGAGGGACCCACGTTGGCAGAACAGCTCCCATGGGCTAGACCCCTGGGTATTACGTCCATTCATTCAGCTATTCATCTCGCTGGAGTCCACAGGACCTCTGCGGGGCAGCTAGCACCTAGTGGCCTGGCCATAGTCACCCAGTAAGGGAGCATCTTTGGTGACCCAGGATTGCAAGGATCAGAAAGTGGGGAAGAGGGGAAAGGTGACTCGGGAAGGGTGCTGTGGAGACAGGAGGAGGAGAAATAGGAGGTCAGGGAAGTGCGAGAAGGCAAGGCCTGCTGGGTGCATGCGGCTTTCCCTCAGGTTCCCGGAGGGGATCCACCTAGAGTCTGTCATTTTCCAATGGGTCATGCTCCACGTGGTAGAGCTGGGATTGAAATCCAAGGCTGGTTGGGATATTCCTCTGTTGACAATTGTGAGATCCTTGACAAATAGTGAAGCATATGAAAAAGACCGTAGAAGAAAAGCAACAGGGAAAAATCAGTCACACCGGGTGTCTCAGCCCTGGCCGCTGGGAGCTGAGCACGAGGCAGGCGCCCCCTTGGCCGCTGAGAAACCAGAGCTCAGAGGTTTCTTTTCTTCAGAGACCCTGGGCCCTGGCCAGGAGCAGTTGGCCTGCAGCAAGGAGCCCTCGGCAGGC
>CAUYQU010019913.1:0-12509 GCA_963574635.1 Cheracebus regulus
AAGAAATGGATGCATTCCTGGACACTTACTCCCCCTCCCAAGAATAAACCAGGAAAAAGTTGAATCCCTGAACAGATTAATAACAAGGTCTGAAATTGAGGCAGCAATTAATAGCCTACCAACCAAAAAAAGTTCAGGACCAAACTGCTTCACAGCCGAAGTCTACCAGAGGTACAAAGAGGAGCTGGTACCATTCCTTCTGAAACTATTCCAAACAATACAAAAAAAGGGAATCCTCCCTAATGCATTTTATAAGACCAACATCATACTGATACCAAAACCTGGCAGAGACACAACTAAAAGAGAAAATTTCAGGCCAATATCCATGATGAATATTGATGCAAAAATCCTCTATAAAATACTAGCAAACCAAATCCAACAGCACATCAAAAAGCTTATCTATCACGATCAAGTTGGCTTCATCCTGGGGATGCAAGGCTGGTTCAACATATGCAAATCTATAAACACAGTCCACCAAATAAACAGAACCAAAGACAAAAACCACACGATTATCTCAATAGATGCAGAGAAGGCCTTTGACAAAATTCAACAGCACTTTATGCTAAAGACTCTCAATAAACTAGGTATTGATGGAATGTATCTCATAATAATAAGAGCTATTTATGACAAACCCACAGCCAATATCATACTGAATGGTCAAAAACTGGAAGCATTCCCTTTGAAAACCAGCACAAGACAAGTATGCCCTCTCTCACCACTCCTATTCAACATAGCATTGAAAGTTCTGGCCAGGGCAATCAGGCAAGAAAAAGAAACAAAGTGTATTCAGTTAGAAAAAGAGGAAGTCAAATTGTCTCTATTTGCAGATGACATGATTGTGTATTTAGAAGACCCCATCGTCTCAGCCCAAAATCTCCTTAAGCTGATAAGCAACTTCAGCAAAATCTCAGGAAACAAAATCAATGTGCAAAAATCACAAGCATTTCTATATATCAATAACAGACAGCCAAATCATGAGTGAACTCCCATTCACAATTGCTACAAAGAGATTAAAATACCTACGAATACAACTAACAAGGGATGTGAAGGACCTCTTCAAGGAGAACTACAAACTACTTCTTAAGGAAATAAGAGACGACATAAACAGATGGAAAAACATTCCATGCTCATGGTTAGGAAGTGAAAATCGTCATATTGCCCAAAGTAATTTATAAATCCAATGCTATCCCCATCAAACTATCCCCATCTCAATTCACAGAATTGGAGAAAAACACCTTAAACTTCACACGGAACCAAAAAAGATCCTGCATAGCCAAGACAATCCTAAGCAAAAACAAACAAACAAGCAAAAAAACAAAGCTGGAGGCATCATGCTACCTGACTTCAAATTATACTACAAGGGTACAGTAATCAAAACAGCATGGTACTGGTACCAAAACAGTGATATAAACCAATGAAACAGAACAGAGTCCTCAGAAATGACACCACATATCTACAACCATCTGATCTTTGACCAACCTGACAAAAACAAGCAATGGGGAAAAGATTTCCTGTTTAATAAATGGTGTTGGGAAAACTAGCTAGCTGTATGCAGAAAGCTGAAACTGGATCCCTTCCTTATACCGTATACCAAAATTAACTCCCAATTGGATTAAAGATTTAAACATAAGACCTAACACCATAAAAACCCTAGAAGAAAACCTAGGCAATACCATTCAGGACATAGGCATAGGCAAGGACTTCATGACTAAAACACCAAAAGCAATGGCAACAAAAACCAAAATAGACAAATGGGATCTAATTAAACTCAAGAGCTTCTGCACAGTAAAAGAAATTTTCATTAGAGTGAATCAGCAACCAACAGAATAGAAAAAATTTTTTGCAATCTACCCATCTGACAAAGGACTAATATCCAGAATCTACAGAGAACTTAACAAATTCACAAGAAAAAAACAATCCCTACAAAAAGTGGGTAAAGGAGATGAACAGACACTTTTCAAAAGAAGACATTTATTCAGCCAACATATTAAAAAAAAGCTCTTCATCACTGGTCATTAGAGAAATGCAAATCAAAACCACATTTAGATACCATCTCATGCCAGTTAGAATGGCGATCATTAATCAGGAGAGAACAGATGCTGGAAAGGATGTGGAGAAATAGGAATGCTTTTACACTGTTGGTGGTAGTGTAAATTAGGTCAACCATTGTGGAAGACAATGTGATGATTCCTCAAGGATCTAGAAATATAAATACCATTTGACACAGCAATCCCATTACTGGGTATACACCCAAAGGATTATAAATCATTCTATTATAACGACACATGCACATATATGTTTATTGTGGCACAATAGCAAAGTTTACAACAGCAAAGACTTGGAACCAACCCAAATGTCCATCAATTATAGACTGGATAAAGAAAATGTGGAACATATACACCATGGACTACTCTCAGTCATAAAAAAAAAGGATGAGTTCACATCCTTTGCAGGGACGTGGATGAAGCTGGAAACCATCATTTTTGGCAAACTAACACAAGAACAGAAAACCAAACACTGAATGTTCTCACTCATAAGTGAGTCTTGAACAATGAGAACACATGGACACAGGGAGGGGAACATCACACACCAGGGGAACATCACACACGCCTGTTGGGGGTAGGGGGCTAGGGGAGGGACAGCAGGGGGTGGGGGGATTTGGGGATGGATAGCATTAGGAAAAATACCTAATGTAGATGACAGAGGGATGGGTGCAGCAAACCACCATGGCACATGTATACCTATGTAACAAACCTGCACGTTCTGCACATGCACCCCAGAACTTAAAGTATAATTTAAAAAAAAAATAGAATGTCCTCCTATTGCCTATAGGAAATAAGGTAATGAACTGTAATGGTTAATACTGAGGGTCAACTTGATTGAGCTGAAGGATGCAAAGTATTGTTCCTGGGTGTGTCTGTGAGGATGCTGCCAAAAGAGATTGACATTTGAGTCAGTGGACTGGGAGAGGCAGACTCACCTCCAGTCCAGGTGGGCACCATCTCATCAGCTGCCAGCATGGCTAAAATAAAGCAGGCAGAAAATGAAAGAGCAGATGACTTGCTAAGTCTTCTGGCCTTCATCTTTCTCCTGTGCTGGATGCTTCCTACCCTCAAACATCAATATCCAAGTTCTTCAGCTTACGGACTCTCGGATTGACACCAGTGGTTGGCCAGGGACTCTCAGGTCTTTGGCCACAGACTGAAGACTGCACTGTCAGCTTCCCTGCTTTTGAGGTTTTGGTATGCAGGCTGATCCACCACTGGCTCCCTTGTTCCCAACTTGCAGCCAGCCTATTATGGGACTTTATCGTGTGACCCTGTGAATCAATTCTTCTTAATAAACTCTCTTTTGCATATACATACATCCTATTTGTTCTGTCCCTCTAGAGAACCCTGACTAATACATGAAAGAATAAGGAAGCCGAAAGAAGAAAGGTAAAATGGATTGTAGAATTTACCTCCAGATCTCTCTTGACTTCCTGTGGATCTCCAGTCCACTTGACGCTCTGATCAAAATCTGCCAGGTGAACAGCATTCTTAGAATCTAAAGAAAAGTTTGCAGAGGCACACTGAAAATACTCATTCTCCATAAAGTGAGAGTCAATTGATTTATGTAAATATGTAACATGCTGTAAAAATCATCATCTCTGTGGAAGGCAATAATAAACCTTATATCTGTATTGCCATTCACCCCTCACAACACTGCCATGTGCACTGTTGTATTTATTTATTAGGTATCTGACAAGAACAGCACTCATATTTTATTTTTTCCAGGCCAATGGGTAGGAAGGGATGAGAATAAATTTAACCAGCTCCTCATTCATGCAATTCCCAGATCCAAAAGCACAGATTTGTAAAGGAGCTGGTTCCTTACACCGAGCTTAAATCTCAGTGCGTGTCTATGAATCGGGTACGTTGCTTAAACCTTTAGGCAAGAACAGCCTTTCTTGAGCACCTGTGATATACCGAATGACTTACCACTTTATCACTGCACGTAGACCTCATAACAACCTTATGAAGGAGGCATTATCAGCCTCAAGTGAGGAAACTGAGGCTCACAGTATTAAGTGACTTGTCTGAAGTTATAAAGCTACACACTGGTGAGGCTAGGCTTCAAGCCACCCTAAGCATTGCCCAAGCCCTGACTTGTTCCACTGCGCCGGATTGCTTCCTGGGACTTTACAGTCAGCTTTGCTCATTTCCTTTAATGTTATTTTTCTTTCCTTTGTTTGGCTTGGACCAGTGGATTCTAACTTGTTCTCCTTGGAGTCTGTGTCTTATGTCATATCTTGTCCTGAAAGCCTCAGTTTTGACCCCAGTTTTGCCAGTAAGTCTGAAGGAACTCACCTCTAGGATTCTCAAATTTCTGGAGCTAATTTGATCCATGAAATTAAATTAAATAAACAGCCTTCATCTGTTTATTCTGCCAATGGCAACATAAGGCTAGCCTGATATTCTGTTGGCATCTGCCAACCTCCATGTAGACTAAGAGAACCCAGTATGATTGGTAGCAGGAGACACTGCACTGTAATTATGAATTTGTGGTAATGATCCTCAAATTGAATAATCCACATTTACTCTAGGCCCTTCCTCTCTGCAAGGAAAAAACTTTTCCATTTGTAAACAAAGGCCTCAGAATTGCTAAGAGAGAACTGAGGATTGGGGACTCACTTATTAAGATGTTTTGTGGTTGCAGATCCTGGTGGGTGTATCCACAGGACAAGTGTAGTTCTTGGACAGCCTTAAATATAGATGACAGGACATTTCGTGCAAACTCATCTTCTTCATTGTCCACAGCTTCCCCTGTGTGCACATCCAAATACGCTTCCAGAGTTTGCTCACAGAGGGTGACACACACGAACAAGTGGCCCCTGTGGCTCTCACTCCCATAGAAGGTCACCAAGTTACTGTTCTCTCGGCTGCTTTGCAGACAGGAGACTTCCTGCCGTGCACGTGTGCTCCCCTCACAGAACGTCTTCACAGCTACTTCCTGCTTCTCATAGAACCCCAGGTAGACGCCCCCTTCCGAAGTATCCGCAATTTTGTATTTATCATCAATAAAGAACTTGAGTTTGCCAATCATGGGGCGGTATGTTCTGTGGAGATTCTTCAGGGCTGCCCCCCAGCGTGAGCTCTGAGGCTTCCAGTCTTCGGCAGGAGGGTGAAAATGTTCTTTGGCTCCATGTTGGAGAAGAAACTTCACAAGGGAACTGTCATAATTCCGCCTCGCTATCATAACAAGATCCCCACAGTCCATACTGGCTCCACGGCTGCATAGCGACTCCGCGATCTGCCTCAGTTTGAGTTCAACAGCAAGCAGCAGTGCCGTTTTGCCTTCGCTGTCTGTGTCATCAATCTCCAGATGCTCTTGCTCCAGAAGCCTCTGCACCAGCCCCAAGCGCTTCTTCTCCACTGCCAGGATCAGGGGCGTCTTCCCTTTTTCTCCCCTCGCATTCACATCGGCCCCGTGGTCCAGCAGCAGGTGTGTAGTGGCCTCCACATTCCTATTGCGAGAGCTCAGGAGAGCACGGATCAAGGCATTTCTGCCCATATTGTCACAGGCCTTGACATCTGCCCCCATCTCCTCAAGGAGAATCTTCAGGACCTCCTCGTGGCCTCCTTCAGCGGCGTCCATGAGAGCGGTGGCCCCGCCTTTCTTCAGCCGCTCTTGGTCCTTCCTTGTCTTTCGCCTCAAATTCACATTTGCTCCTCTCTCATAAAGGAATTTTAGGGCTTCGACCTTACCATACGCAGCGGCTTCCATGAAGGCTGTGAAGCCATTAAAATCACACTCATTGACATCTGCTCCTTTAGAAAGGAAAAGTTCCAGCAGCTGCACGTTCCCCTCAATGGCTGCGACGATGAAGGGGGTGGCTCCATTCTTCTTCCTCAGCACAGGGTCAGCACCATGAAGAAGCAGAAGTTCCACAATGTCCTCCCTGCTCATTTGCACTGCATTATGCAGAGCCGTCCAGCCCCCTTCCTCTTCCTGGAAATTAACGTTGGCCCCACCTTCCAGCAATTGCTGGACCAGGCCAACATCTTCGTTTTGAACAGCTTCAATCAGCAAGTGATTGTCTTCCACTGCGGCTCTTCTACCGCTGGAGGATGTGGGTCCCTCCTGGAGATTGTTATGATCCCCGGTCTCCATGACGGTAAATGCCACCTGCTACCACTTTTTGCCTTTTCCCTGAGAAAATGCAAACTTATCTCCTTGCACTTCATCAAAGAAGCTTTGAGTGTAAATTGGGATTCTCTGGCAACAGAGCAGTATGAGGAAGTCACGATATTCTCAGTCTTCTGACATTCCACCTGGGGATGAAGAGAGGCACTTTGTAATTTTACAATAGGGAGAAAACACTTGAATCAGAGAAAGTAATTATAGTAGTATTTTTTTCCTAAATATATCTATTTATTTCTTATAAAACTTTAAAATTACAGAATATTATAAATTTATGTAAATTCAAAATTAGAAAATTATTTCTCTAGTCAAAATGCCCAGAAACAGCCAATGTTAATATTTTACTGTATTTCTACGGAGTTTTAAAAACATTTGGAATTATACTCTGTAAGTAACTTTGTATCCTACTTCCTTTCATTTAATACTATACTATAAGTTATTTCTTATGTTATTGCAAAGTCTTGTAAAACATTTTTCATGGCAGTATAATATGAAATCATATAGTCGTTTTATTTCTCTATCACTGAATGGTTTTCAAAAATAAGTTTTAGCCGGACGCAGTGGCTCACGCCTGTAATCCCAGCACTTTGGGAGGCTGAGGTGGGCAGATCATCTGAGGTCGGGAGTTTGAAACCAGCCTGACCAACATGGAGAAACCCCATCCTACTAAAAATACAAGATTAGCTGGGTGTAGTGGCATATGTCTGTAATCCCAGCTACTCAGGAGTCTGAGGCAGGAGAATCACTTGAACCCAGGAGGTGGAGGTTGCTGTGACCCGAGATCACACCACTGCACTCCAGCCCCAGTGACCAGAGTGAAATTCCATCTCAAAAAGGAAAAAAAAAAGTTCTAAAGCGTTTTTTAAAATTAAAAATTTTTAAATAATTCTAAATGATGTTGCAGCAAATTCAGCTTATTTTAGTTTATTTTCTTATAATAGATCTTATGATAGATTTCATATGATAGACTTCAAAGAATTAAATGACTATTAAAAATATATGATTGTATTTAGGATTTTTAACCTACATTAACAAATTGTTTTCAATGTCATATAAATATGTTCTTACCAGAGATAGCTGTCTTTAAAAAAAAAAAACCCTGAAAATATGTACACCAATTATTTATCAATAAAAAAAAAAAAAGAAAAACCCTCATTCAATAGGAAAAATACATTTCATGGGGTTTTTTTTTCCCCTTTGCATTTCTTATGTCACCAGGAGGGTTGGTCACTGTGTTTGCTGACTCTGAGCATGTCCTCTTTGTACAACTGTGTGCCCCTATTTAAAGTACGGACAATATCTGACTTATGATGATTCAACTTACAATTTGTTGACTTTGCAATGGTAGAAAAACAATAAACATTCAGTAGAAACCACACTTCAAGTACACATACAACCATTCTGTTTTTTACTTTCAGCATAGTATTTGAAAAATACACGAAACATTTACCACTTTATTATAAAATAAGCTTCGAGCTAAATGATTTTGTTCAACTGTAACCTAATATAAGTGTTCTGAGCCCATTTAAAGTAAGCTAGGATAAGCCATGACATTCAGTAGATTAGGTGTATTAAATGCACTTTTGACTTACAATATTTTCCATTTAGGATGGGTTTATCTGTATATAACCCCATCATAAGTCAAGGAGTATCTGCAGTAGTGAAAAGAGCTTGTACTCTGACCTTAGAGAGATCTCAGTTTGAGCTTGTGGCTGTGTAATTTTTTACTATTACTTCCTATAACCTTAGATTGTTGAATCTCGATTTTCTATTTCCTGAAATGGGGACAAAAATAAATACAGTCATGTGTGTAAAGTACATTAAAATACAGTGTGTTGCAAATATTAGGCACTCAATGAATGTTAGAGCTAATTACATCCCTTTATGAAAAAATAAACTGCTTAATGAATTCTCTTCTCCCTATGTATGTGCTACTACACAAATAGCAACTGGCAGCTATCAATTTCGTCCAACTGTCAATCAGATCTGAGAATTACAGATCCAATTCAGTCATCAGACAGTGCAAAACTGTTACCTGAATATTTAAATAACTGCATCTGCTACAGAATTCACAAAGCAACTCTTTTTCAGCAATCTCACCACTCTTGACAGTTTCAAAGCCTTCGACGTTAATTGATTAGCCTCTTAGAGGTTTAATTAATTGTGCAACACAAACACTTCGAACCAAAGTGTTTGTGTAGACAGTCCCAGTTACAGTCAGGTGTGAGGTAGGCTGGCATAAACAAAGGAGCCGAGGAGGAGACGAAGTCAAGGAAGCCCTGAGTGTTACATCAGAGCTGAGAAGAGGCGTGCCAGCGGAAGCACTGCAACAGACGATTCTGCTTTCAATTTCATTTTCTCTATGAGACCAGAGATGCCTGAGAAACCAGGGACATGGATAAACGATGTATGGATTGTGACAGAATCTTGGAAGGGCTCTGGAGGAAGGTCTCTGGGTAGCCAAGGGCTAGGAGCTCTCCTCCCACATCCCAAGTCCTCCAGCCCCCAGCCTCTCCAGTCCCCAAAGCCCAAGAATTCTTCAAGATTGACTCCTCGAGATTTTCTAGCTTGTCTCCCTCTGCCCGCCTTACCTTCGCAACTCAGGCATCTCGATTATTCCTTTGCCAGCCACTGTGCCTGGAAAACTGATTGCAACCCGAGCAGTTTCCTCCTGCTGCGTCACTGAGCCAGGAGGGCGGAGCCCGGAAAGGGGCGAGGATTGTGGAAGAGGAGAAAAAGCAGCCCCAAGCTCACTCTGGCACCAGGAGCCGAGCTTCTGCTTGCACACTTTCTAGAGGACAGCAATGACCACTTTCCGTCTGCTGGTGAGGAATGTGATGCTCCGAGTCATGTAGCTCACCTCTCAGTCTTGCAGCCTTGCAGGTGGCAGCAGCCAGCTCCATCCATCACTCTTGCAGCCTTTCTGTATCATTGCAAATCCTGGTCTTCTAGGAAGAAAAGAATGGAAAATAAACACATATTGAGCACCTACTGTGTGCCAGACACAATGCTCTACAGGCAGTATGGTCCCAGTTAACCCCTGAGAATCTTGTTAATTAGGAAACTGAGGCTCACAGAAGCTAAGTAAGCCTGAAGCCCGAGCCCTGTCACCTGTCTCAGCTCACTCAGTTCACAGCCCTGAGGCAGTGTGGCCTCCTCAGAAGGGCACTGAACTGGTAGTCTGGAGACCTGATCCTACAGCCAGCTCTGTGACTGCTTAGCTGAGTGAACTCAGGCATGTGATTCAACTATGGCAGGCCTCAGTTCTCTCCTGCAACTTGGTTTCAAAGGTTCCTTTCTGCTCTACAAGTTCTATTCTTAACCATCTTCCTAGCACTGAGCTGTGTACTGTGTACTTCATGCTGCAGTGTGAAGTATTCCCATCTCCAAAGAATCCCCAGTCTTTCTGGGGAGACAAAGCCCTGAGACTTGTGGGCAGAAAGTAGTGCATGGTCATGTGACAACCACTTGTGCCACGCCATCCAGACCCGGGGCCTCTGGCACCCCTTATACACCAGGCACTCCCAGGCCTCGCTCTCTAACCCCAGCCTCTCTGCTGAGCTTTAGACCTACAAATCTTGAACATGTGTCAAATGGAAACGATCAACTTATCCTAAATCTGTCCATCTTATTTTTCCCATCTCCACAAATGGCACCACCACCTAGAGGCCACCCCCATCCTCATCCCAACACCAAGTCCCTTGCTTTCATCTTCAGAGCAATGATGAGTCGAGCCCTCGTGATCATGTATAGCAAGAAAATGATGACTTGCTTCCTAGTCCCTCATCCACTGTCCCACCCTGCATCACTGACTCACCATCATTTTCAGGACACAGTTCAAAATCCTCAACCCTATTCATTTAATTAATACTTAGTATGCAGATGCTGTGGCTCATGTCTGTAATCCCAGTACTTCAGGAGGCCGAGGCAGGTGGATAACCTGCGTTCAGGAGTTCAAGAGCAGCCTGGCCAACATAGTGAAACCCTGTCTCTACTAAAAATACAAAAAGTAGCCAGGCATGGTGGTGTGCACCTGTAATCCCAGCTACTTGGGAGGCTGAGGCAGGAGAATCGCTTGAACCCGGGAGGTGGAGGTTGCAGTGAGCTGAGATCGTGCCACTACACTCCAGCCTGGGTAACAGAGTGAGACTTCATCTCAAAAAAAAAAAAAATGAGCACTGACTGTGTTACTAGTGACTATTCTGTATGTCTGGCATAGAGGGATTTACCACACAAGTTCCTCATGGAGTTCTTCTTGGACCTTGCGTCTTAACAGGCAGAAATGGATCATCAACAGTTGAAAAACCCAACATATGATTTCAGGTCACAGTACAGTCCCTGCCTGTCCCTACTCCTCATGCATCATCAGTGCTGGCCTCCAGTTCTCCATCACATTAGGTCACATGTTTCTGCCTCTACATCTTGGCCCATGCTACTTTGCTACAGAACTAGTGATGGTAGTAAGAGTGGTGAAGACATGGACGATGCTGTTAATAATGACAGACATTTACATAGCTCTTCAATAGGGTCCAGGAACTGTTCTGAGAGCTTTATGTATGTTAAATTATTTAATCTTATCCTTACGACATAGGTACTATTTTTGTTCCCATTTTGCAGATGAGAAAACCAAAGCATAAAGTGGTTAAGTAACTTGCTCTAAGTATTTGATCTATACCATTGAACATCACAGAGAAACAGCTTGCCCTTTTTTTTTGGTTGGTTGGTTGTTTCTTGAGACAGGGTCTCACTCTGTCATCCAGGCTGGAGCACGGTGGTGCAATCTCAGCTCACTGCAACCTCCACCTCCCAGGTGCAAGTGATTCTTGTGCCTCCGCCTCCCAAGCAGATGGGATTACAAATATGCACCAACACGCCCAGCTACATTTTTTTATTTTTAGTAGAGACGGGGTTTCACCATGTTGGCCAGGGTGGTTTCTTTTTTTTTAAGAGACATGATCTTGCTGTGTCACCCAGGCTGGAGTGCAGTGGCACAATCATATAGCTCACTGCAGCCTCAACCTCCTGGGCTCAGGTGAGCCTCCTGCCTCAGCCTCCCAAGTGACTAGGACCCATTGTAAGGCATGTACCACCGTGCCTGGCTAATTTTTTAAAATTTTTTTGTAGAGATAGGCTCTCGCTGTGTTGTCCAAGCTAGTTTTGACTTCAAGAAATCCTCCAGCTTTGTGCTCCCAAAGCACTGAGATTGTAAGTGGGAGCCATTGCACCCAGCCCCAGAATATCTTCTGAGAGGGAATCAGGATACTTACCTTAGGGTTTGGGCTTTATGTCAGGTGATTTGGGAGAGGGTTTAAGGAAATAAAGGTTTATTCTCAGCTGAGTGGTGCCAGGAAGCAGGGGCACTTTGCCACCTTCATTATGATCATCTAGGAATCATGGAGAACCAAGTGTAGTTACACTGTCACTGCTAAAGAAACAGCAGTGGCTCATGTCACCCAGGAGTGGCGTGTCGGTTACTTTTGTGGTGGCATGGCATCGTTTCTTTGTTTCGTTTTCAGTCCTCACTAAGAAGTGGCCTTATTTTTGTCTTCTTCTACTGTAGTCTTGGGACAACATCATCTACTCATTGCTGGCATTCTGCAGAATTGTTTTGCTCCATGGGAGCCGGGAGTATCAAGGAGGAGGGTACCCCAAGAGACAGATGGAGGCTGACACAGTCCTGGCAGGAGAGATCAGTCTGTCCACAAAGAGACCCCAGTTGCTGCTGGGTTCAGAGGCCCAGACTCTGAAGACGGAATCACCAAGAACAGAAGAGACCCCTCTCAGCAGTGGATGGGAATTCCAGGCTGGGAACATGGAGAGAGAAACCAAGCCAAGGTGAAATGTACGGATAGCTCCCACCTTCCCTCCAGCTCCCTCCTTCCCACACTCAAGATGTTAGAATTAACCTTTCCTTCCTTTGACAAGAAAGACCCCTGAGACTGCAGAGATTTTCTCTAAGCTTAGGAATAAATGGCATTTTACTTACCAAAAGTCCTTCTTAGATCTTGGTGAGAAGACAATGGAGTCAAACTGATCATTGCACTGCAGCCTGGGTGGCAGAATGAGATGTGTCAGAAAGATAGAAAGAAAGAAAGAAACAAACAAACAAAGAAACAAAGAAACAAACAAAGAAACAAAGAAACAAGAAAGAAAGAGAAAGAAAGAAGAAAGAAAGAAAAGAAAGAAAAAGAAAGGAAGAAGAAAGAAAGAAAGAAAGAAGGAAGGAAGGAAGAAAGAAAGAAAGAAACAAAGAAACAAAGAAAGAGAAAGAAAGAAAGAAAAGAAAGAAAAAGAAAGGAAGAAGAAAGAAAGAAAGAAAGAAAGAA